>CAXIVM010000617.1:0-24000 GCA_964035705.1 Porites rus | reverse complement strand
TAGTCAGCGAAGTTCTCCACCGCTTCCTTCTCAAAGCCTCGTTGCAGCCACACACCCATGGGAAGCGCCTCTGAAACAACCTGCGAGCCGGACTCTTCCAGGCGAGCTTTCGTCTGCACTTGCACGACGCACGTGCGCACAGTCTCCCACGACGTGTTGTCCTGGGCGGACACGACGCAACGCCCTTCTGGAAGAAGCTCCGCTTCTGCTCCTCATTCCATTCCTCGAGAACACCAGGACCCAAGTTCCTGTAGAGCATGCTGTGCAAGGACAAGCAAGTGCGACACTGCCAAGTCTTGCCTGTGACTCGGCCAGCGGCAGTCGCAGGGAGCATCCGGTGACACAGCTTGCAGTGGCGGCGCTCAGCCGCCACCTCAGCCGCCACAGGCTTCGAGATCCCCGAGGTGTCCATGACGCACCGACAACGAAAGCGTACGGGAGTGCGCGCACGCGGGCAGTCGTAGCTCAAAAGGATTGCGGAAACAAAGATCTAGCAAACACGCGGCCGACGCAGGGCCGACGACAGGCCGACGTCTCGAATTACTACCCTGGGAAGTGTGGTACTTGGATGTGCGGTTGGGGTTGTAAGTAGTCAGCCTGGTTGTCCAGCTTACTAACCGAATGTAACTAGACTATAACTTCGGTATAAGGTGGTTGCAACTGCGGTAATTAACTTGCAACCGTGTGTTAAGTTCGCCTCTAATCTGCCTATGTGCACTTGTGTTCCTGTCTGTACTTACTAAGGTGATAAAACCAGTTAGTAAGTCCAACGCGAAGATGGCGAACATATGATCTACTTAATGTGAACTTACTATCTTAAGATATGTAAGTCCGACATATGTTTTAGTTGAGGTTATCCAACTTAATATCTATGTTTATAAGTTCGACAGGTCGAACTTACTAAGTTCGACCGGTCGAACTTAGTCGAACTTAGTAAGTCCGACCGGTCGAACTTAGTAAGTGAATATATAAGATATATTAAGATATATTTTGTATATCGTTAGCAAAATGTGTTTTTTGATGTTAAGTTCAATGATCAAGGTGGTGTCGGGCCACACGTGCTCGCATCCTCATGTGTAAACACAGTTCTTCATACATACGTTTCAAACATGTACTATACTTGTTTTGGCTTTGTTTCGATGTTCCGAACATATGTGTTCCAAACATTTTGTTTCGATGCTCCAAGTATACATATATTGATTGGATTCAGATTGGTGGGCGTGTATTCAGCACATTTATCACATGGGATATTCACAATGAACCACCGTAGATGCCAGAACGACGCTCAAGCACGCAGGCATGTAAGCAGGGAACCACCCAAAGGTCACCAAACTATTTACAATAGCACATGTTTTTGGTCTTCACAAAGGTTGACTTCTGTGTTTGATCAGGTCTTGAGTACATTGACCATCATTTGTTTTATATAGTCCCATTGCACCGGCCAAAAGATGTGATCCAATGCCGCGGCAGCTGCCTGAATTTGGTACGCAGGCTCGCTTCGGGTCATTCGAGACAGTGGGTGGATTCGGCATCATGTTCAAAGAGTTGTTTTGAATTGAGTTTTAGGAGTCCTGGTTTTTGTTTGTATTATTTTTCAGGCCGTTTGAAGTGAGCGCATGAACTCAATCTGTGTTGTGGTTTTTGATAGACCAGTATCGACTGTTCAATGCTTTTGGGGGGCATTGTGTACAAGTTGCTGACTTTTTTTCAGGTTTTGTTTATACATTGACCATCTGTTGGTCTATATATGGTCTCATTGCACCGGCAAGGATGTGATCCAATGCCGCGGCAGCTGCCTTTGGCACGCAGGCTCGTTTCGGTCTATCCGGGGCAGCGTGTGGATTTTGCGCGTATCAATTTGACATTGATTCATTGATCGGTTTGTTGCACCGTCTCGTTATATTAACCTAGAGGTTGGCATTTCAGTGATTCAACCTCAAGACGAAAGTTCTATAAGGTTTGATTCGATTTGAGTGTCTAACAATTTGAAGCGGTGTTCAACCATGAATGCCCAGTTGCAATTGAATTATTTGGCTCAACAACGAGTGGTTTCGAATCGATATTCAATCCTCGACCTGTTTGCTGGAAGGAGTTGCTCCTGCAGACATCAGAGGATTGAACCATCAGAGGATTGGAACTTTTTGATCAGAGGAATGACAGTTCAACCCATATATGACCTGTCTGCTATACGGAGTCGCTCCTGGCAGCATCAGAGGATTGAAACTTCTGGCAAGAGATGCAGCTTGATGTAACTATCATCAGAAGATCAAACATCAGAGGATGGAGCCAATAGTCATGACGCCCGCAGTGGTCATGGAATACGCCTTCATCCCAGAGAGTGGCAAAGACGCCATCAAGCTCAGTGATTTCCGAGAACTGTGGCAGGGGCATCATGAGTCAGTTTTGACTGAAGACAATATTTTCATTTCCTGTTTTGCCCGTGGCGGCGGCGGCGCCGTCAAATACACATTTGAAGAGCGTGAAAGCTGGAATGGAAAGCCCTTCTTTGTGTACAAGCATTGTCGTGACTCGTTTCCGAAGATGGGAATTGTGGTTCACGAGTGTCGTCCAATGGTAGCTGTGCGCCAAGAAGTCGTGACCAAAGACGACGGGGAGGTCCACGCAATTGTCTGGACCTTTGCAGCGACTGGAAACTTCATCCATGCCAGATTCTTCTACGCGCATGCGACCTAGACGTATTTAGTTTATGTTTGTTTTCGCTTGCGCTTTTAATGTCCTTTGTCTTATTTTTGTTTTCGTATTGTCATTGAGCTCCTTGCGAGACGTGCGTTCTACAATTGTGTGGTTCCTCAATTCAACATCGCAACATATACGCAGTGCTTCAATTGAAGCTTCTGTCAGGAGAGGGTCACGCACGGCATGGCGTTGGCGATGGTCAAAGAGCACATGGAGAAATGGCGTATGATCACGAAGTCGACGGAGGTGAAGGTGCACCAGGAGACACCGAATCACCCGAACCAGCTGGTCTTCAAGCCCAAGAAGTAAACTTTTGAAGAATCGGTTGGGGAAAGCTTTGGTAATGCATTGCTGCATGTTTGGTTTTTGAAAAAGGGTTGATGGTGTGTGTATATTATTACTATTACGACTATTATCGTCTATTGGCCCATGTGTTAACGAAGGGTTGCTCAATAACGTCTACACATTGTTTGTGTAAAAACTGGTGGTTTGGGGCTGAACACGTGATGCAACAGCGCAAGGAACAACTCTTTCATCCTGGACCGCATTTGTGAATGAGATTGCAAGGCTGCAGTTATACCGATGAGTTTTCCAAGGTGCTAGATCGACCTTTGAAGGAACGTCTGCGCAATAGCTCACAAAAGCGTAAAATCACAAAAGGTTCATCCGTGGGTCATGCGGTGGCTGTGCACTGGTGCACACTGTCGCGACTCGGCGTGGCAACTGTATATAGCTTTGGATCCGGCTCGTATTGAAGCATCAAGTGCAAATGACTGTTCAACCCATGTTGCATATATGTTATTAAAATCCTCGACCTGTCGCCTGGCCGGAGGTTGCTCCTGGCGACACTTGAGGATTGAAACCCATGGTGGTAGTTCCATGACGATTATAGTTCCATGACGATTCAACATTCGAAATGCCAGAAAGGAGCTGCTCCTGGCAAATTAGAAGGTTTGACGCACGCTTTATAGAATTAGAAGGTCGACAGAATCAATCGATCTTAAATTGTTCACATTGGATGCGATGCAGTCAGAATCGAGCACTTCAACTTTCCACATACTTCCACTTTTTTGTTGGATATATATGTATATAGTGCTCGTTCCCTGCAATTTGCTGCCATGAACGACGTTCAGCGCGCTGAGCTGCGTCGGTATGTAGGGATGGCGAAGAGCGGAGGGATGGCAAAAGCAACTGCAGGTTGCCTGCACTACTTGGGCCTTCCAGCTAGCAGCTAAACATCAAGTGCGTCCACATAGGTGTGCGCCGATCGAACAGGGGCGGCATGGGCGTGGACCTGCGCCATATGCACGAGTTCATGCAAACCATTTGCCAGATGGGCTATGTAGAGCAGGGCATAGGTGCAAGGGTCTGCCTGGAGCTGGACTCGTCGCCTGACTGCGATGCGACGAGGCACAGCGAAACAAGTGTGTTTTTTGATGAGTTGATCCGCCAAATATGTTTGTAGCATTTCGTGGCTGAAAGCACACGACTCATCTTGATGGCAGGTCCTTCAATCAAAGATTGAGCCTGGAGTCGATAGGGAAGCTCCCCAGACACCCTCAGGTTCGCCAGCATTTGTGGCTCCCATCTGAACATGGCAAACCGATGCTTGCACTATGGAGTGCATGAAGGTCTCAGTTTGGAGGTCCCTGCTGAATGGAGAGCTGCCGTCGCTGATGGTTCTACGTGGCTGGTGATCAAACGCATTTTGCGAATGCAGAGTTCCCTTCGCTCATCACGGCCATATGCGAGGCAGGGAACGCCATGCAATCCATCGCAAAGCAAGAAGATGAGTGGCAGTTGCTGCAAAAGATCAAGGCCATTGTCCAGAACAATTAAACGCTTGGTGAGACGGTGACGTGGCCGGACGTGGCCGAGTCGGTTTTGAAGAGTCGCCCGAGGTGCGGCGCAAGTGGTCCCTCGATCTTTGCTTTCATGTTACGATTTGGAGACTACAGGCTGGAGCAGGTAGAGGCTTATGTGAGAATCTTCGGACGAACTTCCCGAGAACTCGGGGATAAAGTGTGGGCGGCGTTGAGTTTCGAGATCAAGGGCTTCAAGGACCACCTTTGCTGGAGACACATGTTGGTGAAATTTTGGTATTATTTCCCAGAACGCCCAATCTCATCGACGGATGCAACTTGCATGGATGCTACAAAAATATAAAGTATACCTCATGTGCGCTTCACAGCAGGTCCAATGTGCTATAAGTAGTGTGCCAAGTTCCTTCTACATGCGTGTCGATACTCTTAGCTTTATAGGGTTTTCTGGACGTGGTCTGGAAGTTAGGGACGACATGAGCAGAATGCCCAGCATGAACTTCCCATCGTGAACACGTGTCAATTATGTCATGTGGTGTGTTGTATACTGCTGCTCGGCTTCAACATCACTTCGATCCTGATCTCGTGTAAGACTGTGCCATGGAGTAGCTCAACTGAGAGGAGTCACTCCTGGTAGCGTCAGAGAATTGAAGCTTGTTGTAACAAACAGATCCACTGGATCCCACTTCGTTGAAGGCCTTCCTCTTCCAAATCCACCCAGATTTCAAAAGCATCGTGGATCTTGTTCACGCTGTCAGTCGACCTGCAAGAAAGGTGACCTTTCTTCCAGGTGGACTGGCACAACCTCCACAAGAACAGACATGTGTCAGTAGACCTTCAAGAAATAAGGTTGTCACGCAGCCGTTCTTCAAGGTCTACTGACATGACACATGACGAGGATACTTGACAATGTCAGGTCTCCTCGCTCTTGGCTGGTCACACTGTGGCATTGCTTCTGACAGTTCAGTGCTTCGATCAGTGTGGATGCACTTTGCCCCCACTTCGCTGAAGACCAGGTCCGCACAGTTTCTGACACTATATATATATATACCAGTGCTTCGATAAGTCGATCAACAGCCAATCGGCAGTCGCAGCTTTTGTCACGACAGCTGATAGGAGTCTCTCCTGGCTGTTGATCGACTGCGACGACACTGCTACGCTGGACCCCACTTCGTTGAAGACACCTCGGTCGCTGCTTTTACACCGACTGCATGCAGTTGTGACCATGATGACCAGCTGAGTCAGCTGAGATGGGCTGCCAAAGTGAATATAAATGTGCTATATTTATGCATTCAAAGCAGGATGGGCTGCCATTCCGGACGCAAGCACCATGGTGGAAGTTCGTCCGAAGATTATCAACTCTATACTTAGGGGGCCGCCCACTTATAAGTTAAGTTATAAGTTAGTTAAAGTTAGGCCCTAACTTAAGTGCCATAAGTGGCTGGCTGGTTCGGTGGACTTAGGTCCTGACTTAGGGAGACTTGTAAGCCTTGAACCTTAAGTTGTGATAAGTTGTGTAAGTGCAATGAGCGAATCGACCTTTTCGGACTTAGCGGACTTAACCACACTTAGCGAACCCATAGATTTTCAAACCGTTTTGATAGAACTTCGCATGAAACACATGGAAAATGAAGAATACAGGAAGCATGACGCTTGCGGTGGATGCTTGCGGTCTACTGCTGGCTCCTGCGTACCGCGCGGAGAGCGCGCTTGGCCTACTGGGGCCTCTGTAGGACAGCCTATAGAGAAGAGCAGGGGAGTCAAGCACACCGCGAGGAGAGAAACGTAATGAAAAGTGAGTGTCTCGTAAATGTCTCGTGGGTCGGACAGGGGTATAGTCTCCGCGATGTCTCGTGGTGTCTCGCAATATAGCAGTAAAGGTGGGACGTCCCTAAACATATAGCACGGTGAGATGTCTCGCGATGTCTCGTAAGTGTCTCGTGGATTCACGCGCAACGTCGAGATTCGGTGGTATTCATTTTTGAGGGCATGCAGCCGGGCTCAAGAGAACGAGTGCGTATAGACATAGCCAAGTGTCCCTTTTCAGCAAACTCCGTGGCGGAGAGACGTGATGGACGAGTATATATACATTGCATATTTATTTGATGGTACGTTGACCGCTCTGATACGCTTTGCAACATCGAAAACAAGAAAAACCATATGCGACAAGCTTCTTTAAAAAAACAAGGCTGTTGGACTTATGATCACTTACACGGACTTAATGAACTTACATGGACTTAGGCCTAAGTGGACTTATAAGTCACTTATAGATAAGTTGTTATAAGTCAAGTTATAAGTAAGCGGCCCCCTAATTACCTGCTGCAGCCTGTAGTCTCCAAATCGTAAAATGACGCCACAGCTCGAGGGACCATTTGATTGGCGCGCACTTCGGTCGACCCTTCAAAACACGTCACCGTCTCACCAAGCTTCGTTTTGTTCTGGTTAATGGCCTTGGTTTTTTGCAGCAACTGCCACTCATCTTCTTTCTTTGCGATGGATTCCAGGATGAGCTGCCAGGAGTATAACTCCTTTCGGCAGACAGGTCGAGGATTGAAACAAAAAGAACAGATAAACGTTCAGGGAAGATCAGTGCAGAACAGCTATGGTGACGCTGATGATGGTGATAACGTTGATGAATATATAGTTATAATTATAGGTGAGATGTTTCTCACGCTTGGCATGTCCCCACACATTGGCCATTGACGACTATATATTATAATATACGTATATGTGTCAACTATGCACGTGCACTGTACGTATATGTTTCAACTATGCTTGCCTAAGGCAAAGAAGGCCATGAGCAGCAAAGGGTGTTGAGCCGAGCAGCAACGGCGATCGCTATGGTGGACCAGTTCACTTCGTTGGCAGCCGGCGCAGATCTTTATACACTCCAGCATGCAGTGGGCCACCTGGAGGTGCATCTCGCGGCTGTCATTTTGGACAAGAAGAGCAGGGCTCATGTGAAGATGGAGGATGCACGCCGTGAGGTGTTGGTGGAGTTGGGGCTGGGGATTACCATCCCAAGCGAATGGGTCGCGAAGGTTGACACAACCGCGACCCCCAGCACCGCAGCGAAGAAAGCTGATGTCTTTAGAACCTATGATGACTCAGGGCGCATGACCAACGCCGTGGAAGTGATCAAGGGGCTTGGTTTTGCCGTCGGTCAGAAGGTAGAAAGGCAAGACCAAGTGGGCATCATTCACAGCATCAGTGAAGGTGAAGTTGAGCTGCGGATGGAAGAGCCCACCAAGGGGAACGTCTGGGTGAACTCGTCATCGTTCGTGCAGAATGAGTGGAAGATCGCTCACGTCCCCAAGCCACAAGAGGAGGTCCATTGGCTGCCAGATTCGCCGCTGAGATGCGCTGAGTTCAGGCTGATGGCGGCGGCAGTCTGCCGTGCAATGCATGGCGGAGCAAATGGAAAAGCGCAAGAGCTTTGAGACTCTCCAATTGTGGGCTCACCCCAAGGCTGTCACGGTCACCAGCACCTTCGGCCAGAAGCTTGTGATCCCATGCGTCACCCCCCGCGTACAGTTCATAGAAGCCACGAAGGTGACGAATGACAATTTGGTGATCGGCATTTTTGACAATATGGCAGTGGTGCTCACCGGAGTGAACAAAGTAGGCAAGCTTCCTGGTGAGGGATTCCAATGTCCCTTTTGGTTCATTCCCCGCACTTCCGAATCAGATGATGCGAACATGGAGGCGAGCAGGTTTGAAGTCGTGAACCTTTGATCTGCAAATTACGCATATGTGGCATTGGTATACATTGTATAGGTAATAGTTATAAACAAACTACAATCAAACGATACCACTATCACTAGAGTGATTTACGATCAAGTTCAATACATTCCCATATACTCTTGAGCCAAGAAATGTGATGGAACCACGAGGTATGTATATATACCGCGTGCACCTATAGTCCATGCAATTACAAACCCAACAGGTCTGGCCGAGCGTCGATGACATGAAGAAGCGGACGTTGGCTTTGGACAAGCCAATCATTTTGCCACAGCTCCGCAACATGACGTCATTGAAGAATGGCGATGAGCTCTTTGTCTACGCGGCCAAAAAGAACCTGACTCTAGATGTGGAACCACTTAGAGATCGACCCGCGAAAAGAATTCGCCACTGAGGGGGGCGCCGCACAGGGGACGCATCGTACAGCTCAGACATGTTCAGACACGTTTACGTTTATCTTGTTTTTCTGTTTCATTCCTCGACGCTGCTAGCAGGAGTTTGCTCCCGGCACCTGAAAGGAATGAAACTTTGGTGGTGGTAGTCCCTGCAGGCGCCCCTCCGTGTGAACTTCTCAGTACGATCCGTGGCCCAGCCACGCACTTTGAAGCTGAATGCAGGGTAGTGCCAGCTCGAGACAACATGAACCTGGATTATAGAGACCACACGCATCACACCTTTCTTGTTGTGTATCGTTTCAACCTTCACAATGCTCCTGGTAAGGAGAACATGGATATATACAGTATATATATGGGCTGGCGCAGGAGAGCACCACACGACAAAAACACAGTGTACTGGGCACGTCCAACAACGTGGCTTCAACAGTTTTCCAGTTTGTCGTTGCCTTGTATATATAGGTCACTCCATGCCCACTGGCTGCCGTAGCCGCTTGTAGCCTTGCGTGCCTGTGGGGAGTTACTCCTGGCCACTGGCTGCAGTGGCCATTTGTAGATAGGCTTGCGTGCCTATTGGAGTTACTCCTGGCCACAGACTGCAGTGGCCGTTTGTAGCCTTGCTTGCCTGCGCGAAGTCACTCCTGGCCACTGGCTGCAGTGTCATGGACGACTCTGACTTACAGGACGCCAGGGATGATGATGATGATGATGAAGGCCCAATCCAGCTGTCCATCGACCGTGTGACCCGAGTTAGCTTGAGTAAGCTGAGGTTTTCGCGGTTTGATCCCCAATTGGTCAAGGTCATCACTGGCAAAGGCATGAACAGACATGCCAAAAGAAGCGTGGGGATTGGATGTCCAATGGTGGGCGGCTACTAGACAATTGAGACCTTCATTGTTTGTTTCAGCACTCTTTTCACCCATCTTTGAAAGGATGTTGCAACATGCAGTGTTTTGACACCAACTCAAATGGAACACACATAGTTTGGAATAGTTTGGAAACCTAGTTGCACGTTAGGACATGATGCCTGCACAGCCCTCTTGCGCAAGCATATCCTCTCCGGCGTGCAGGAAGGCGAGCCCCAACCAAAGCTTCGGCCAGCCAGGGAAGATGACAAGTTCATCGTCAGCCGAGATGTTGTAGTGGTTCTGCCGGAGTTTGAGCACGACGACGAAGTCTTTGGGCCGCTGGAGTGCAGGATGCTTTGGAGTGTAAAAGCCAAAGAGGTGCATGTCGAGCTGACAGAGAAGCCAGTGCCAAGGTATTTGGTAGTTTCATGTCTATTTGGTAGTTCAGGATGGTTCCAGTGGCCTGGAATGTCATCCTTCTGCACTGCTGCTGAAGTACATTTGCAGCTTGCAGGACTTGCTACGTTTGGGACTTATATCTGCATATGCGGGTGCATCTGGAGCTTGCAGGTCTGTGTTGCTGCATTTGGGACTTAGTATATCATCATATGTAAGTGCATCTGCAGTTTGCAGGTCTGCGTTGCTGCATGTAGGACTTAGTATATGTTCATATGTAGGTGCATCTGCAGCTTGCTTATATATTTGCATATGTCAGCACATCTGCAGCTTGCAGGTCTGCGTTGCTACATTTGGGACTTAGTATATCTTCATATGTAGGTGCGTTTGCAGCTTGCAGGTCTGTGTTGCTACAGTTGAGATATATATATATATATATTTGCATTATGTCAGTACATCTGCAGCTTGCAGGTCTGTGTTGCTACGTTTGAGATTTTATATATTTGCATTATGTCAGTACATCTGCAGCTTGCAGGTCTGCGTTGCTACATCTGGGACTTAATATATCTGCGGATGTAGGTGCATCTGCAGCTTGCAGGTCTGTGTTGCTACATTTGGGATATTTATATTTGCATATGTTCGTGCATCTGCAGCTTGCAGGTCTGTGTTGCTACATGTGGGACATATATCTGCATATGTAGGTACATCTGCAGCTTGCAGGTCGAAATGGCGACGTTTGGGATTTGTGTGTCTGCATATGGAGGTAGAGAAGCATGTCTGTGGTACTACATTTCAGACTTGTATATTGGCGTATGTACGTGCAAAAGTACATCTGCAGCTTGCAGGTTACTACATTTGAGACTTACATACCATATCTGCGCAAGTAGGTATGGAAGTACATCTGCAGCTTGCTCTATGCCAGACCCTTGTCGTCTACGCTGCTGTGAGAGTTGCGTCCTCTCCTCAAAGAGTTCCAATCTCCAGACACTTTTCATTTGCGCGCGTGTGATGGTGGTGCGCAACTCTTGAACAGAAATCCCATACACTGAATTCCACCCAGCACTTCTGATCCTAGTGCCTCAGTGCACTGTACCACTAGCACCCAAGAACTAATGTTCAAAGAGAAAAAGGTTTGATATCACTGTCTGCGCGCGTATACTTGAAGAAAAGCGTTGAGAAAGTGCGACAGGAAAACATATTGACATTGAATGTGCTAGTTCGCTGTAGGGAGATGAAGCAAAAAACGTGTGTTCATTGCAGAGGTGGCTCTATCTTGCACGGTGGTATGTTTCACTTGTTCAACACTTTTCAATTTCACCATGCTAATTCATTCTCTGTTCAGTTGTGATCTCACTCACTGTAGCACACGTCTGCGTGCAGTGATGCGGCCCTTTGTTGCACGGCGGCGCGCTTCACTTGTTCAAGGCTAACACAGTCTCTGTATTTGTTTGGGGTTGTGGGTCGGTGCTTTAAGAATGTATAAGCGTCAAAAGCGTCAAATGCATTCGGGTTCATGGCTTGCGTCGTTTTCTTTTTCGCTGTCAACTCCTTAGGTAGCATATATGAAAACTGGTTTGCTCTTATTCTTGTGTTCATGTCGTTGAGAAAGCTGAGCGTGTTCAGTGGCAGTTGAAGAGACATGTTGGCCTCCAGGTTTCAAGCTTCAAGTCTCTACCTATTTAGTTGGGCATTAAATGCCTGTAGTAGGAACCTAAATTAGTCAGCTTTGCATTGATGTCAGATTGGGGTTGCGGTTGTCAGGTTGGTATTGATCTCCACCTACTGTAGCTTCTGCATTTGAAACAAACTAGCTGCTGAAGAGACTGACTTGTGTTGAAGGCTGACAGGCTCACACGCGCAAACTGCAGACCACATTCTTTCTCTTTGAAACAGCGTTGCAAAGGCCAAAGCCCAATTATGTAAACGCAGGTTGAATATTTGCAGGATTTGAGGGGGCTCCCAGTGACCCAGTGTCTCCGGCATTCATGGCAGCAAGGAGTCGCAAGCTGTCAGATGAAGTTGTCAGTTGTCAGTTGGCCATGGAAGCAATGAGTTCAGATGACCGCCAACGGTCCTGACCTCAGCCAGTTGATCACTTGCAAAGTTGCCAATCAATGATGCTTCGTTTTGAGATGTCAAGCAACCATGCTTGCTTTTGAGACAATGTTGTTTTTCATCGAAAATGGTTCGCCCAGGCAGACGTTGGTGAACAACCAGTACGTTGCCACTTCTTTGTGGTCAGCCTGACCAGTTTGAGAGCTGCCTGTGTTTTTGAAGGATGTGTCAACTTCATGCATTTACGATGGTGTTCAAGCTTCAGTCTTGCGCGCGTGAAACTTCAGATGACACTATGACTGTTCTGTTGGCGCTTTTCACTTCAAACTCTCTTAGGTGGCCTGACGTCAGTTGTACCTTTAGGTTGCCTAGTTTCCAGATTCCAGATGTTGGCCAAAACTCGTCCGGCATCCCGGCATGGGCGTCAAGGCCCAAGGAGCTCGGGAGAAAAAGCTTCAGATGTCAGAGGTCAAGGATGCCAGTCCAGATGGATCGTCCCTCGTTGCGGTGGCTTGGGGCGTTGAGGAAGACTATGGAAGGGACCATGGAAAAGGTCGTACTTGCGTGCCTGGAGCTCTGAAAAGAGCCTTTCCACAGGCGACCCACTTGACACTGGACCTCCGCGGCATTATGGTGAACGACCCAAGTAAAGCTTCAACCGCGCCAGACTTTGAAGAGATGGTGGTAGAGCCCTGCTGTGTGAACGCCATCCGGTTTGTCATGGGCACCGTCTCGCAGTTCATGAAAGAGGTGGAAGATGGCCAGTTGGTTCTAAGTCTGTGCTGCTCACATGGGAGGAATCGGTCCCGTTTGGTTGCAGGCTGCATCGCCTGGATCTGCGAAGTGGATGTTTACCTCCCAACTCTCCATGGCCTGAACACCCTCAAGGGCAAGCCACCGAGGGACACTCTCGTTCAACAGTTCAGCCCAAAGATCCAGCAGTGGCTCAAAGACACCGGCAAATTCTTCTTGCGTGATGAGCGATATGATGAGCGTGAGGGAACACCAGGAACGGCTTCCCGCCCCACAGCCGACCCTCAGCATCAGCAGCCAGCAGAGCCAGCAGCCGCCCCTCAGGAACATGGCCGTGATTGGGAAGAAATGGCGAGGTTGCAACAAATCTCACCTGCCCTGGCAATGTACATGAAGGCGCTCAAGGTTGACAAGTCTGCTTGTTTGGCGCTGTGTGGCCTGGCTGAATATTCAGATGAAGGCCTCCTGTATGCCCGGAACCTCGTTATGCCACTGCACCGTATGGTCCAGGATGCAGCCCGTCACGATAATCCATCGGCTTTTGTGACAGCCCATTGCCGCGAAAAGCTACAATGGATCTTCAAGAGTGAATGGCGTCCTGAGTCTGCTGATTGGAAGAGGCCCCGGTGGTCCTGGCGGTGAATGGGAAGATATAGATGTCAGATGTCGTCAGGAAAAGCTTCCTTGCCAGATGTCATGTGCCAGATGTCATGCGATGCCAGATGTCATGTGATGCCAGATGTCATGTGATGCCAAATGTCTTGGCCTGGATTTCTCTTGATAGATGCCAGATGTCAAATGGTACAAGTGGTTGCTGTGCCCAAGTCTTCTAGGTGGCACCAATACAGAAAACAAACAAGAAACATAGCGAAACATCATGTACTGGTTGACAATTGAAAGTTGCTGTTGGCGCAGGGTGCCATTTAGATGTTTTTGAAATCAGTCGCTGGCAGACAAGCGCAAATGGACAGTAGTCTAGATGGCGCCAAAACAGAAAAGCTCAACCAAACAATATGTACTGGTTGATTTTTAGAACATTGCTGTGATTTGGTGGAGGGTGCCATCTAGTTTTTTTTTTGAAATCCTTCGCTGGCAGACAAGCGCAGTGAAAAAGGAAAAGAACAGTGTCGCAAGAACACCCTTGGTTTGCCAGTGTCTGCAAGCCTTTGGTACTCTCTGTGTCTTGCAGATCTGGTTTCTCCAAGAGAGCAGCTGATGGGTCCTTTTAGATTCCCTGCATCATTTGGGGCCAGGCAACTGGAGGTCAATAGTGGATGCCAAAGGCATGATGCGCGAGTCAGTCATCATGCACTGACAGAGGTTTGAAGCGGTGTTGCGTCCTGTGAATAATATGAACTTTATATGGCTCTGATGAGTGCGGCCAACAGAAAAAGCACTACGCTTGCACCTTGTTTCACTGAGCTGTTGACTTTCCAACTTGAGACTGTCTGGCAGGTCCTGCGCAAATGACGGCATTATCCATTGACAGACGAGGCAATCTTCAGGTGGCCAGTTGTCAGTTGTGTTACACCCAACGGCTCTTCCTTTGTGATCAGTGGCTGGAAAAGAACTTGGCAGGCTGATTCCTGCTTCCAGGCTGCCTGCCACTTACAACTCATTGTTTTTTATGTTTATCTATGAGACAAATCAGGCCTATCTTGGTGCTGAACTGAAGTGACGACAGTTGGTTTTTACCATTGCCACAAGCGGCCTATGTGACTGCTCAGGTCTGTGGGAATCCTTGGTCCGCGCTGCTGTCTTAGTGCTCTCGCGTATTGACTGATCTGCTTTCAACTGTCAACTGTCAAACCTGTTCAATTGTCAACTGTCGGCTGTCATTGGTTTTCTTTGGTTTCTTCATTTGAACATGGGAATGGGCGCGCTGAGGCGCAGGCGTTGCTTAGATGACAGGTGGCAGATGACAGATGGGATGGTTGGTGTCCTGGTGGGGAGCTCAGCCAAATTTGTGTGCGTTTCTTGAGCCTCTTTTCATAGCAGTCGGACATGGAAGAATCTTATCATGTGTGGGACCTAGTGGCAACACTCTTCTACTACTGGGCCTGGAGTGCATCAAAGTGACAAAGGGAAAGAGGGTGCGTTCCCTGTTCCCCTGCAGCTATTTTTGCTCAACCTTGAGGCAAGAGGACTGAGTGAAACGCTTCAGCACCTTGAATTACCCAGGTTCCGGCCTCATCCATCATGTCAAATCAGCCTGGAAATGGGCAGCTGGAGAATGCGACAGAATGGGGTTTTGAATGGGAAGTCTTCACGGCAGTTTTCCTTGCGCTCATTGTTTTGGTTTTTCAATTGCGGGGTCAGGTGAAAGGCCTCCAGCGGCAGATGCCAGATGCTCAGAGTGAGTTGCAATGTAAAGTTGGAAAACTGGAGAGTGCTGTTTCAGCACTCACATGTGAGAAGTTGAAAATGGAGAAAGAAGTTGCAGAGCTGAGAGCTGAATGTCAGCGTGCAAAAGCCAAGCTCATCCAGAAAGACTTTGTGCACATTGCGCCCCATGGGAAATGCTGGCATTTGGATCGTTCTTGCAAGCATTTGAAGTGCTCAACCGCACAGTCTTTGCAGCCATGTAAGACATGTGTGATTTGATTTTGTAACCTATGCCACATCGAGCTGAAAATGGTGCAGGGATGGAAACGTGTTGGAATGTGTTGAAAACATGTGTGATGGTTTGTCCCTTCCAAACTTTGCACCTCCTTGAACATCCAACCGCCCCCAAGCTAGTCCGTTCGAGGTACATCATCGTCCAAACCCTCATTTGCGCGCTGGGACCTCAATTGCCAAGCTTGCAGCAACTATCTAAACACAATCCTCGCTCATGCTGTTCCTTCTGTGTATGGCTCAGGCTGTGAGTGACAATAGCACCAACTTGTTCCAAAATTCTGTGTCAAGAGCTGTCATGGCTGGCGCAGCAGCTTTTGAGTTCATGCTGCAGAAGACCCAGCTCTCGCGTTCCGATGTGTCTGAGGCAGCCAAACTTCAGGGAAGTGATGTGAAAGCTCAAACCAAAGTTCTTGATATGGACTGGTGCCCTACTCTGGAGGAAGTGAAGATGCATGATGGAATGCAGATGCCAAACGCCCAGCTTTGTCAGGAATCTTCAGATGTTGTTGCCAGTGGCCAGTCGAAATGGATGGAGCTACTGAAAACCCAAGCCAGGCCACTGGCAAAGCCTCAACTGTGTCTAGAAGATGAGTCAAACTCATCAAAGTGTGAGGTTTTGGCTTTGGAGAATGGCACTGTGGCTTTGGAGGATGTGCCAACTGCGCGGAATGTTGGCACACATGCCAAGCCTGGCAACCGCACGTGTCCAAAGCCTTCTGAGGGGGAAGGGTTAGAGCCAGAAGCCAAAAAACAAAAGAAAAGCTTTGCTAACCGGAACCCCCCAAAGAATCCTGAGAGCCTTATCAAATGGCGTGCCATGAAGCTTGCTTTCGAGAATGCTGCTGACACAAAACTTCCAGCTTTCGAAGAGACTTCCTTCTACAAGTTTTGCCAGGGTCAGTGGAAGGATTGCGTGTATGATGAAGATATGTACAAGAAGTCTGCGATTGCTTTGTGCCAGCAATGGATGGCTACCAAGGGCTTGCCAGGAGCTCGCAGTGCAAGCTAGTGGTTAGATGCCAGTTGTTTGTCACTTCACATTTGTCATGTCATGGGGTTTGTGGGATGCTTGGCACCAGCTCAAGTGAGTTTGACTGTTCAACTAAAGGCAAAAAAAGAAAACGTGCTGTTTTGCTTCCATGACCTAAATTCAGTTCTCCACCGTTCTCCACCATTCTCCTCTCACCTAGTGCCGGCTGAGGTGGAAGATGCCAGGCCTTCATGCGCGTCTGTGGACCAGCCGGCATGCCCAATTCTTTCAGTTCATTTGATTTGCTTGAGCAGAACTTGTTGGTGAGAAATCACAACCATAGATGGGATGATGGCTCAGGGAGTCATGATTTCTTGTCTGAGTAAAAGAAGGCCAAATGTATCTGGACAGGTCAGCGCTTTTGGTCGTCCGCGTCTGGAGTGAGGCCTCAAGAGATGCTGTTTTCTGGTGAGTTGCCAACATCCACAGCCTTCCTTTCGCCTTTCACTGTGCGGTTGTGCAGAAGGCTTCAGGTCTTGCTTCATAGCTAGTTCAGGTAGATGTCAATCTGAAGCAAGACTGCTATGACTTCACTGCAGTGTTCTTGTTTATTTGTTACGTGAAATGAACCAAGCACTTGCGCTGGAGTCTTGTGGTCATATCAGCTATGGAAGATGATGGCAGCCACGCATCTTCAACCTCTGAACCGCCTCATGAAGCAGGATGTGAAGAGCCCCGGCAAGGACGTGGAAGAGGGCGTGGGAGAGGGAAAAAACAGACCCACAGGTCAAAGGCGCCAAATGCCAGAAGCACAGCCAGATGTCAGAAGAAACGCAAAGGGATTGATTCATTGCATTCAAGCAAACCAGCAGCAGAGTCAAACAATGACAGTGAACAGACTTCAGAGACAGAAGAGACGAAGAGGATCAGGTTGGTGCGTTCAGCGCAGCAAGCTTCATCAACAAAACAGTCTCAGATTGGCAGTGGGTCTGAAACAGGCTCAGAGCCTGACAGCCAGACAGCGCCAAGAGGAAGTCAATCTTTGATTCACTTCACCAGAAGGATCTATGAAACAATCTTGACTTCAGAGGAAAAACATGCGCTTAGTGGAGTCTGCAAAGAGACAGTCGTGCTGGGTGAGTGTTGTGCAGGCATGGGAACAGCAACGATTGTCAGTGCAGTGCTGGAACGTTTACTTCAGTCTGAAGGATTTTGCAGAAGCCTCTTTCGACACGAGCTTCTTCACAGAAAGTGTGGAGTGGAAACGATCTCTTTGTCAGGGCATATACTCACACATTCAAGAAAAGGGCATTCAGCGCAAATGTATTGTCGCACTGCTGATCTGGCCAACCAATCTCCTCCAACCTCATGCCAGGTTTGCATCCTTGCAATAGAATGCGACGACATCAGCAGCTGCTCGAGCACTCCTCGATCAGTCACAGACCGGGGGGGGAAGTCAGGTTCCAGCTTCATGGAGTTTCTGGATTACATGGGCAAGCTCGACTTTGGCATGCGTCCTCATTTCCTGCTCATTGAGTGCGTGGCAAGCCTTGCCAAAAACCGGAAGCTCACTGCTGCCACAGAGAAGGGGACCACAATAGTATCGCAGAAACTTCGAGAATTTGGTTTTCTGAGCTCTTGGAAGGTCTTGAACAGCCGACATTTTGGAATACCACAATCAAGAACAAGGACCTACGGAATTTTTGTGAAGATGAAGCATGGGCTTGGTTCCTGCGGAGAAAAAAACATGAGAGCCAACTATCACAGATTTGGTCTTTGAGTGCCAGATGTCAGATGGGTGCGGAACTGCTTGGGGTTTTGGTTCATTTTCACTCATAGCTGCTGCCCGTTTTGACTTTGGGAGAGATGGTGGCTGAGTTATGGTGGCTGATAGCAGCTATGGCCATAGACGTGGGTTGTCTCAATTCCAGTTGTCAGCTGCCAAGTTCTCAGTTGCCAGATGTCAGTCGCCAGCTGTCAGCTGGGGCTCAATGATTTCAACTTTCAATCGCATGTGTCACCTATTAGAGTATGAGGCGACCAGGGATGTCTGAGTGAGAGTGTGTGCAAAAAGTGTGTTTTGAATTTGTTTCGTTGTTTGCCTTTGCTCTTTGTAGTGCCAGGCAGCTTCAATATGTCAATCACTGCAAATCCATTCCAAAGAAGTTTATTCTGTGGACTGTATGTTGCTGTTGATTGGGCAACCAGCTAGCTCCATTTAACCCTATTTTTTATGTAACGAATCAGCAATGTGTGTGTAGGCAAAGATTGCGCAAGCTACTTAAAGCTCGGCCAACTGCAAAGACCAGAAATGGGAAATGCATAGGGTTGGGAAATGGGCGCGCCGTAGGATTGGGAAATGGGCGTGCCGTAGGATTGGGAAATGGGCGTGCCGTAGGATTGGGAGGGGGGTGTGCCGTAGGATTGGGAGACGGGTGCGCCGTAGGATTGGGAAATGCGGGCGCCGTAGGATTGGGAAATGTGGGCACCGTAGGATGGGGAAATGGGTGCGCTGTAGGACTGGGAAATGGGTGCAGTTGCGGAAGTTTGGAAATAGATGAAATAGTGGGATGGGGAAGGCGCAATCCTATGGCAGTTGCCGTAGGATTGGGGTAGGGCAGCGCCGTAGGATCAGGATTTCAATCTAACCGGCAGTTGGGGCAGTCGCGCTATAGGATTGGGAGTGTGGGGGGTCAAATCACCGTGCAAATTTGGAAGTTGCAAGCATGATGTTGGCAGTTGCCATATACTTTTGGAGCGGGTTTAAAACTTCGCTGGTACCACACACTCTTCCAACCGTAGGATTGGGTGGGGGGTGGAGGGGGGCTGCAAAATCCTATGGCAACTGGCAGTTGCCATAGGCCTGGGGCTAGTTTGGCATTTTTATGTTGGCCTTCATAGACGTTTGAGGCATTGAACACACACACCCATAGGCCTATGGCAACTGGCAGTTGCCGTAGGGTTTCTGGCTCTACACCCCAGCCACCCCAAAATCCTATGGTCAGAGGGGATGGACAATATATTTTCAAGTTTTGGCTTCAGCGTGCGCCAAGCTTCTTTGTTGGCGGGGACCATGGAGCTGTGCTCACGCATTCTACTGCCAGAATGGGCAAAGGCCCTTGCAGATGGTGACAAAATGTTTGAAGTCCAACGCTACCGATCAACCTACAGAAACCAGATGAAATTTGCCAAGGAAGATTCTGTCATTGTCGTGGGCGGTCAGGGATCAAGCAGAATCTCTGCGTTTGCTGTCGTTCAGCTTTGCGTCCGAAGGGTTTCCTATTGCCAAGCTAGGGCCCTTGCAGACCTGCTGCCTCCTCACTTGGATCAGGCATTCAAGGAATACATTCAGCAGGGCTATTGCTTTGACGTTCTTCTGTTTAAGAAGGTGGTGGATGTCCGACCGCAGAACATTACATGGAGGAACCTAGAGGCAGAGCTGGGCAAGCGTGTATGCAGAAACAACGGCTTTCCGAAGATTCCGCTGACTTGGGACAATGAAATCTCAGTTCAAAAGATCTTGACAGACCCTGCCTGTGTGGTTCATTGCCACGTGTGGCCACAGTGGGTTTTGGATGAAGAAGGAAGCACAACGTCCACAGACAGTGTAGATGGCAGTAATGCCAGTGGGCAGGTGTCAGATGCCAGATGCCATCTTGTCTCAAGAGAAGAAGACAATCTATAAGTGTAGCGACAGTGTGTGTGCGTGCGGAAAACCGTGCTTTTGAAACCTGTGAGTGTCTGTCGGAAAAAGCTGTTTAGCTGACCTCACCTAGATTCAACCCCAGCAACAAAGCCGTTGAAAGCCTTCCAGTTTGTTCACGCAGTCTCTTGCCTCCAGGAACACTTGCTGACAGCGGCTGTCCTGGCCTCAGGTTCAAGAAAATGGTTTGCTCATTGCAACATGAGTTTGGTCGATCTTGCGCATTCCTAGCTGTTTTGGGTAGCCAGTCGACTTAGAGACATAGTGCTAGAATCTAGAAGAGCAGAAGATGGTGTGGCAAGACGCCATCAAGAATGACATACGCTCCTTACATGAGGACTGGGTGATGATTAGTCAACATTCATTTTTGAAAGTATTTTTGCAACGCAAAAAACAATCCCTGTGAGGAAGCTGTGGCCAACAAGCAATGCTTGGCTCTCATGATTGCCAGCTTGCCGTTGCCAACAAAGATGCCAGATGTGCTAGATGAAGTTGCCACGATGTACGCAGGCCTGTCTGGCGCTGACTACAAAGATGCTGAAACTTGGACAGGTCTGAAGATCCAGGCAGCGGAGTTGAGTGCGCAAAAGGACTCGTTGGGGAAGAGTCTTATTCACCAATGGCGGTGGGATTCCACCTCGCTTTGGTCAGGGCATTCAGCAGAAGCCAGGAATATTGTAGGCATTGCCCACAGTATCTTGGCAAATGGTTTCTGGCAAGAAGAAAGCATATGCTCAAGGGATGCAGTGTGGGGGCTGGAGAGCCTCCGTTTTGGAGATGGCATGAAAAGGGGTTTGGCAAGCAAATTAGTTTGGGTCTTGATGCGCAAAGCCATTTCCGATGGGATGTTGAAAGAAGACCCAGAAGCTGTGAAAGTCTTCAGCAGCCTGGTGGGCCTGCCAACATTGTATGAGCAGGGCGTGGACCTGGTGAAGCAAGCAGTTAGGCAAAACGTCCGAGGCACATACATCCAACCACTCTCATGCCTACAGTGGGCTAACCTTGCCATCTTGGAGAAGTACCCATCGCTCAGCAGCATTGGCCAAGACAATGCCCAGCTTTTCAGCTGGGATGACCCATGTGCCCGACGTGAGGTTGGCAAGGGCCTGTGCGCGAAGCTTGATGAATTGCTGAGTGGGTTCCATGCACAGGTGGACTCCGAGGGGCTGGTGGTGGAAGCCCCAAAGAAGAAGCAAAGAAGGGGCAGAAGAGCGCAAACGCAAGGTGGAAGCCAGATGCCAGTTGAGGAGACAAGTGAAATTAAAATTGGAACACAGAAACAGCAGGCGATCAAGAACGTCTTGATGGGATGCACGCCCGAATCCTTCCGTATGATGTGTTGCCACCTCTCCAACTTTGTTGGGGGCGGTGAGAAGCGCAGTGCCTTGACACCAGAGGTTCTTGCCTGGCGACACCTATGGCCCATGTCTCCAGTGCCGGATGGACAGGCTCCTTCAGAAGCGGAAGAGGTTGCCAGAAGGTCCGCAGCAGGTGTCACCAAGAGACTTTTGCCAGATCGGGTGATGTAACTTGGCTTATCAGCATCCTGATTTTTTGCTCAATTTCTGCAGCGTTACTATTCTTGTGTAGTGCAGGGTCAGGGTCAGGGTCAACGGTCAGGGGCATCGCATTCTGCGTGAGGTCAGCTCCACTCCACTTTGGGGTTGAGCTTTCCACTGCTGACCATGAAGGCCTCCTGGGAAAGTTGATATCAGTCTTTGAGAGTGATGCGGAGAAGACTGGTGGGAATGCTAAAGTGACTCTGGACGCTTTGTGGCGACACCGCCTAGTCATTCAGCACTGGAACAGGACTGTCCATGGATGCGCGAAGAATGATTTGGACAGTGATACATACACAATGGTATCTGATGCCATGCTTCTGGGAGATGCCCTTGACTCCCAGTTTTGCCAGGCGCTAAAATCATTCCCTTTAGAGTTCGGGCTTACAATGTTGCCAGATGTCAAGTCGCTCCAGTCGACAGATGCTGATGCAGAGGAGGTTGAAACAGCTATAGAGAAAGCAGAAAAACAGGAATGGCAAGCAAAGCTGGCCGGCTTGGAGGCAAAACTGGAAGTTGATCAGCGCCTCCTGCGGCAAGTGAATGATGGGTATTCTGTCTTGAATGACTGCCTCGACTGGATCACAACCCAAAAGAAACTTTCCATGGCCAAGAAGGCCCGTGATGTTGTGCAGGAGCACCAAGACTACTTTCTCCCAATCCTGGAGCTGGATGATTTTTCCAACCTTCCAGGAGCACTCGAGACTTTGTTGTCCTCCTTGCCAGCTGTCAATAGCGGCCAGATGTCAGACCGCCAGAAGGCTGAGACTAAGAAGCTGATAGTCTTCCATGTTGACTTCAACGTGCCGGGGGTGCATGGCTCAGATATTACTCACAATTCATCATCTCATATATGATTCATATTCATATATATATATATATACATTCTGTGTAAACATTTGTTGCATTTATCAGCGCGTTCTTGCTAGCTGGAGGCTCGCAACGCATTGCTGCAGCCAAAACTGGTGAGCTGCTTGGCAAACGCTTGTCGGACACAAGGACTCAGCCAAAGTGCTGCAATTTCTAACGCGCAAATAATATGCACTTTCCAGCGTTTCCCCTGTTGCGGCAGGAGCCAAAAAGGCAGCAGTATTGGCAGTGATGGCGAACCGAAGCAAGGAAGACTCGGACATTGACCCGGTTGAGGATGAACTTGAGTTTGTCAAGGCCATGAAACATGCAGGTTTCCATGTCCAAGTTCCGTGGCAGATGCCCTTGGCTGTGCCAGGTGATGAGCACTTCGGTTTTGAATCACCTTTGGGGGGGGTTGTGTATATTTTGGACGGGGTGGTCACTTGCCATTGTTTGATATGATGTCTTCAGAGCCTGTGCTTTTGAGGTCAACTCAATTTCAATGGGATTTCTTTGCTCGTGGGCGGTTGATGTGTTGGGGCACTGAGAAGGACCATGACAACCACTTTTGGCAAGCCTCAGAGCTGGTCAGGACTGGGAAGGTCCCAGAAGCTTCAACTACTGCAGAGATTTTGTGCATCACCCAATCTGCTGATGACACAGACAAGTTTGATACGATGCGAATCAACCCAGCCACTCGAAGCGCCCAAAAGGGCGCAGAGGTTTGGCGAAACGTCTACCAAAGCTTGCTTACCTCTTCAAAAGCCCTGTCGCCACACGCAAGACCACTCTTGGCAGCTGGAGATGAAGCCATGGTGGTGGACTTGCATGTTCACGCAGGTGACCACGCTCTTGGCAGCGTTTTGCTGAGCTCAAGCCTCTCAACCCCGAATGTGGCTTACAGACACATCTTGGTAAAGCTGAAAGAGAAGAGATCCATTGCTGCTGTGGAGTGGACCCAGAAACGTCTGGGCACCTTTCTATGCACCAAGTGGTTGAAGCAAGAGGTCAAACTCTTCTCGAAGTCTGGTGACAGAGTTCCACCTTTGATGACAGAAACCACAGCTTTTGGCCTGCAGTTTGTTTTTGGAAAGAAAGCCGGTTGTTTTTGTTACATTGGTGCATGATTGGTTTTTCACATGTTCTTGCAATGATCCCCTAGGTTTTGGACGAGCAGGACAAGAGCTATTTGAAGACGATTCCTGGAGCGTGGGAGGCATACCAAGGAACAAGGTCTTGGGAGACAAAGCTGCGAGCGTGCTCGATTTCAGGCACCCATGTCACGATTATGCCCTCGCTGATTGCTGAATTCAGCCATGCCCCACCATCCGTGAAAGAAGTGCTGGATCAAATTCAAAAGAAGCACAATGAGCACTTCGCTTCAATTTTGCAGGGAAAGATTGCGCAATCAGCTGTTGGTCAGACGACTGAGGATCCAAGGCCAGCTTCCAGCGCAGACCCTGATCCAAGCCCAGCATCAGGTGTTGAGCTTGCTGGACCAGAGAATGAGACGGCTCTCCGCCAGAATGAAAAAATCATATGTGATGTGAAATGCTTTGACAACAGGGCTCTCACTGTGCTTGTGGCAGAGAGTG
>CAXIVM010000616.1:0-23228 GCA_964035705.1 Porites rus | reverse complement strand
GTCATGAGGAAACGCCATCCGTAAAGTTGACAGATTGAGGTGACACACAGCAGCGAGGTGACCTGCTGCGGTCTAGAAACAGAGAGCATTCATAGGATGAGCAGGAGACACAGCATGCTAGATATTTGTTTGTCCTCCTGGGTTCAATCTGGGGCGGAAGGAGTCGGGCAAAGGACTTTGCGTGTGGGACTTGGATGAAGAAATCTAATCCCAGCAAGTCCAAGGGACATCCAAAGGACATCAAAGGACAGCTTAAAACCTGATGCGCAAAGATCGGCGCACGGCGCACTTCACTTCCCAACTTCCAAGATCTACTTTTCATCGTTCTTGTTTCCCAGGGCCACACACACACATTCTTTTGTTATGTTACTTCTTTTTTAATTTTTTGAGAGGTTTTGCACGGCCTTTTCAAGCGTTGCCTTTTTACGTGTTGTTTTTGTTTTGCACCGATTAAACTGGTGTGTGGACTTCGTTGGAGGTGCAGATTCCTGTGCAGACCTCCAAGTCATCGGAGAGTCAAGCCTCTTTGGAGGGGGGTTCTGTTGTGATCACCCAACAGACTTGTTGGTCTTCATGAATCTCCGGGAGTGTGAACTTTGGATGAAAGAGTCCCACCCCACCGGATGATCACCTTCAGAGGACTTTCGGTCCAACATCCTGGATGATCTACTCGCATGGAGAAGTCGTCGGTGAACTGTTGGTCCGCAGGATTTCTCACCCCAAAACACTTGGCACGTGCGCTTGTCCAGCAAGGGAAACGCAGAAACCATATCATATAACCATTTCATATACATGTATATAGCCTATACGGCCTATAGTTTTTCCCGGATAGACTCCCCTAGCACTTTTGGGAGTCATTTTGTTGGGCAGAATTTTCCCATTCCTGTCAGTTGGTCGTCTTTCTCGCAACGCACCACCCCAGTCGCTCCGCTCTTCCCCCCGCGTCCAGGCGCTCGTGGCCGCTCGCTCGAAGGAGCGTGAGGCCTTCGACAGCATGCTGCAGGCGCGGGGTCCACGTGGAGGTGGCGTTGGACGGCGACGGTGGTTGGAGGCTTTCCGCTTTCCGTGGGGTTGGAGGTTGCAGCGCGTGAAAAGGAGGTGGGAATTTGGTGGAGAAGGTCTATGGGGGTTGAAATATTCGATATGTGTCATAGTGACTTCTGGCCGTTTCGACCTTCGCAGGAAATCGGACATAGTTCCTTTTTTTTTCGGAAAGCAGGTCAAGGATACCGGATACCCCAAGGATTTACTCCATAATAATCTGTCATGTTTGAAGCTTGTCTAGACTCAAGCCGCCTGGCCCTCATGATCGTCTCTTGGGCCTTCTGAATCCGTACCAAATTTGGACCATGGCGATTCAACTAGATCGAGTCATGTAGAATCTAACTTTGGTCAAGATACCAAAGCTTAAGGCTTAAGTGGCTTAAGTATTAAAAGACCCCCAGACACCGCCTGAGTTTTGCGCCTTATCCTTGAATCAGTCTTTGGATCCTAAAGCACAATTGTACAATACAATGATATAATAGTACTTGCATTCTGGTTGTTTCAGGATATTTTTGGAGCTCCCTGCTAGAAAATCCACTTGCCCGCCTCCCATCGGTGAAAACACCAACAAAGTCACCGGACACGTTCTATTTGAGCGGCGGCGGCTTCCCCCTGCCGGCCAGGATTACGTGGAATCCATCGAAGCCATCGGACGGGCTTTGAAGGAGTTGAAGGCCAACACAGCCAAGAACGAGGCGAGGCGGGAGGCATTGGAGGCATTGGGTGTCAGTCGTTCCTCTGTGTGATTTGTGTGTGTGCGCCCTAATTAAGAACTCGTGGGTTTCAAACGCGTGTGTCGCAGGTCGTCGCAGGTTGTCAAGGCGGGTCGAGGTCGGCCGGCGTGATGTCTTCCTTCAATAGAAAAGATTATAGTTTCTACACGCCCTTTCTCCAAAAAGGAGTTTTAATTGGATATGCAACAGCCACAGCAACTGTTTGCTTGCTCATCTGGCTGTAGAGAGGCGTTGTCTCCTCGCTTGGGTTCATTTCGGGCGTCGTGTGGCCCTTGCGGATGGGGGAGACGTCCCAGCGAGAACCGTCTACGCTGGCTCCGGACTGGCATGTATATACATTGGGGTGGTTGATTGATTGATTCATATATACATATTCACATATCGCCGGTTGATTGAAAAGGGATCCACGGTTTGGGTGCTTGGCATCTCTTCCGGGTCGCGTTTGGGAACGGAGTCTGAAACAGATCGGACCAGTATTGGGCGACCCCCAGAGACCTCCGGATCCAGAAGATCCATACGAGGTACTGAGCTTGGATATGGGTGTAATAGGGAGCCCCCTGGCCCTGGTGGGGTTGACTGGCCTATTTCCCGAACCTTCCGAACGGGGGGCGTTGCCTGAGCCTGGGAGGTCACCCTATTTGAGCTATACACCCGCCGATAGATCGTTTGGAGACTCTGAGCTTGGATCGCTGCGCTTATGCCTGCGCATGCTGCGCACGGTGATGGAGAGACAATTTGGGGTGGCGATTCCAGAAAGCAGGTAAGCTTTGATTTGTCGATGCCTTTTCTTTAACACTCGACAAACCTGCGGCAGAATGCCGTCCACCCACTCCGATGGCCTAGGGCTCCAGTCGTATTTTTTCCAGAAAGGTATTTATCTAATTTTATATATACATATTTTGACCCTCCAAATGCATTCCAAACTCCTTCTCAGAAGGGTAGTTGGAACTCTAGGGATGTGCAACCAATTTTAGCTGCGGCTTTCCAGTCATGCAGGTCTAGTCTGTTTCTAGGCTTCAATGTCCACTGTTGATCAAAAACAAGAGCAACACCTACCAGCAGGGTACATGGAGGGCTCGTTTTCATCAATAGATCTACGGCCTACGGTGGATTGAATCTCCTTTTCGTGCATTCCTTTGCTCCCGGCAAGCTGCGCCTTGGCATAGGAAGGCGCTCTAGTGCAGCTGAGTGCACTGAAGCTGCCGGACAAGGCCAGCAGAGGCGGGGACTTGCACCGGTTTCGCTGGAGTGCTGGGGATGGCGCAGGTCGAGCGGGAGAAGGGCCGGACCATTGGGAGGCTGGCCGGCACACACCTTTCGAGGTCACTTCACGAAATTTCACTAAATTGCACCAGCAGAACTCGCCCTTCGAATGCTGCAATGGAGGGTTTTGTGATGTTTTGTGGACGTCAAAGCTGCCAACGCCGGCTCCACCGGGGTTGGTTGGCTTGCACGGACGCTCGGCCGATGGGGAAGCACACGAGATGGGAAGCACCTGAATGACCCGATCAGGTCTGAGAGATTGAAGAGCCCAACAGTCAGCCCAACATGTTCCATACTAGGCCGCTTGTATGTCACTCCAGAGTTCTAGTTCAGGTCTCTCAACCCCTCTGACATGAAGTCTTTTTTTGCAACTTAGATCTTTGGAACCCGTCTTCGGTCCTTAAGTCTTTCAGAACATCCATGCTGCTTTCAGTGGAGGAGGGCGCAGCGTCTGGGCAATTCCACACCGACTCCCACCAGCACGGAAAACACATTTGGTGAGTCGACCGTCGACACATTTGATGTCGTTGTGTGATATCTTCTGGTTGAGAGGCTCTCTTGTCAGTGTGTTTTTCATACATCATACATCATCATACATCATCATACATCATACCTATTATCCCTTAAGAATCCGTATACGTTCCCTTTCGCCGTTGGGCCCGACCTCCCAAACGGCGCTCGGTCGCCAACCTCGTCCGAACCCGTCCCCCGTCCCGGTCGAAGCGGGGGCGACCGAGGGGGTGGTGAACGGGGTCTGACGATTTGGTCAGACCCAACTGGGGGTGGTGAACTCAGGTTCCATGTAGGTCTCTTCCAGGTGTGGAGGGATCACACAGATTTCAGCTCCCCAGGCTTGCAGGTTCTGATGGCGGACAACTTTGAGGAGATCGAAGCGTAGAAAAAGCGCTGGGGACTGGGACTGGCATATGGACACCATCATTGACCCCTGAAAGCAAATCCACCCCAATGGCAAATAAGCAAGTCCCCATGGTTTTAAGATGTTCTAAGACTTCAATGTATCCCTATACAAGTCCAAAGACCCAGCAAAACCTGATTTTTGTTCATTCTTGAGTCTTGAGTCGTGTTTTGGTATGACCAACTCCAGTAACATGAGGTTGTTCACTGCACTGTTGCTACAGCAATACTCAGTATACTCCAGAACCACTCACCAACCACGAGTTCACTTCGGCGCGTAGATCGATCGATTCGATTCGATTCGATCGACCCCTCCGCTCCGACCCGTCACCGGGTCTCACCCGTCCGCAGCGACCCGCAGGACAAACTCCTGAGCTTCTTGGGCGAGGAGACCGGGTCCGTCGCCACGAGACAGTCCGGCGGCCGCTGGGCCGAGGAACACAGGGGGAACGGCGCTGAAAGACGGCGCTGAACGGCGATGAGAGACGGGTGAAGGTCCTTTCATGTTTCATGGAGATCAAAGGAGTGAAGTATAGTCGAAGTCTATACAAAGTGTGAAAGCGTCCTGGTAAACGAGTCTTTTCCCCTCGTTCAAACATACTTTCCGGTGAAGGTCCTTTTCTGTCTCTCATGCATTGGAACGCGCAGGCACCTTGGTACCGTGGGTGGCGTGAAGTGTGTGAAGCCGGACTACTCTGCACCGACATGTTGGATCTCTGTGTTGGACATTCCACCATCGAAATCGAAGTTCGAGCCATGGGTTCGCTTCTGGTTCATAACTCTAGCGAAACCGAACCCCCCCATACAAAGCTGCCGAGCTCGAGCGTGAGCGTGACTCGCTCGTCTTAGGCATTGTGGATATGCTTGAGAAATTGGAGGAGAAGTTCATGGATGAACGCCTGGAGATCGAGAAGGACGCCTGTTTAGATGGTGTATGCGAACAGCAGTTAGCAGTTGTTGGTCACGGTATAATAGCCAGCATCGCGGTATGATATCATATTTTCTGGTTATCACGTGATCCAATCCTCATGCTCTGGTATAGCCACATGCGCTACGTGGCTCCTACGAGCGTAGCTCGTTCAGTTCTGAAGCCTCGCTCAACAGGAGAACCATGTTAAAACGGACATGCAAAACATTGGTAACAAAGGTTGAAACGTCGACATGAACGGCGAATTCAGACGGATGTTCGGTGGATGTTCGGGGGTTCAGGCGCTCGCTTGGGCACGCTCATTTGCGGATGGTAATGAGGATCGCGTGCAGGTCTGCAAGAGATTTTGAACGTTAGCGTACCCCAACCCACCCCCCCAGTGGTTTTAACATGTTTTAAACGTTAGCATACCCCACCCCACCCCACCCCACCATGCTGATGGTTACGAGGATCGCGTGCAGGTCTGCACGTAGTTGTTGAACGTTCGTGGGCAATCACTCCGATGACCATCATGGCGCCGTGGATGGCATGGGACCGAGGACTTGGATGACCATGGGGTACATCCGAACACCAGAAAGAGGTGGTCAACCACTCACTCACTCCACTTTCCACCATGGCTCTTCCTTACTAAACAGAGCTCCAACTGGCCTGGCCTAGTCTCCCGGCCTTGACCTCAGGAGGAAACGGCGAAACGCCATGCGCACGAGCTCTTAGCACAGAGCCTCACCCGCAAAGCCGAGGAGGTGCCGACCGGTTCCGCGAAGGTGGTTGCCAGGTTGTGAGCTTTCTCATGTCGTTCATGCGCTGAATATTTAAATTAGCAACTGTCATTCAAAAAGAAACCACGCTGGTGAAAACGAGCCTCATTATCTCATTCTGCTTTCCACGAGTGGAGCCTCATCAGAAGCATGCAAGGTGCTTCAATACCTGTCTGCACATCAAGCATCATGAACTATAAAACCATCAATTCCATCGGTTCGGCAGAGAATGGATTCGAACATCCGTGAGAGGTTTTGGAGATCTCATGTTTAGGCATGCTTGGGTTCTGCCCGGAGTGGGGTGCTTAATATATGAATTGTGGCCCCATTTGCCATTCGTATCTGGATTGGGGTTTGAGACTGGGCGCCTAAGGGACTTAAAAAGCGGGGTCTGAAAGGATTGTGTGGATTCAATACCCCATCAAAAGTAGTCAGGTCACTAGTCCGGTGATGAACTCATTCAGGCCAGACTCCAAACAACCATCATGACTGGCGTTTTTTTCAAGAAAATGGAGGTCACAAAGAACTCCAACCCGAGGAATACATTTCTCTTCTGTTTGGATACTGCGGTTCTGTTTATTATATGCCGGGCTATGCTGACTCCATGCCCAATATGTTCCATGGATTTCCTCTGAGATGCTAAGATCGATACTGTTTCATGGATTTTTCTTTCGCCACATCATGGTTGTCTACTTCGTTTCTTCAGGCCGGCAAGGAGAAGCAGCAGAAGGAGACGCTGAAGGCACACATGCCCCAGTTTTTGGGTTCGCACTTCTTGGGGTCGGCCCAAATTCACCCAAAACATCCCAAAACGAAAACCAGTTTACCACCAACAAGACCAGCTATCCATTCTTTTTTGTCCGCTCGAAACCACTGGTTTTACCCGACCAGGACTCCAAGACTGCCAAAAGAGGTCACTGGAGTGACCTGTCACCCGGGTCGTCGGGTCGGGTCCTTCACCCGGTGCTCGGTTTGGTGGCTCGGCCCTCGGGTGGACCAGTCTTGACTTGGGTGAAAGCTGGGTGAAGCTATGCGTTTTTGGGTTGGGGTTTAAACCAGAGGAAAAGAACAGAAGGAAACAACATGGTGTTCTTTTCTCTGTAATTATACAGATGTGTTTTGGAAGAGACTGGAAGAGGGAGAACCACAGACAGTGGGTTGTTGGAGCTTCTGAGGGGAGGATGTTGTTGCATTGTTTAAAAACTAGCCTTAGCAGTAGCACCAGAATCCATGTGTGAGCTCCCGAATCAGATTGTTCTTGGTTTTTGTATGTTTTTGTTGAGGTCCCAGGGAATGTGGACCGGTTTTGGGAGGAATGCTCAGAACACCTTTGGTGATACCACCCACCTGTTGAGCACCATCTTTGTTGTTTTGTCCAAGGGTGAGCATGGTCGGGATTGATCGGGTCTTGGTACGTGGAAATTATTCAATGTCCAACTGTATGTGGCCCATGCATAACAAACTGCTCATTCAGGAATCATCATTTAAGACGATATGATAAGATGCTTGTGTAGGTAGAAGAAGACTGCAAAAAAAAGACATAGAGCACATCGACATCTGGGGTGAAAGACGATTGTTCATTGCCCAGACACTCCATCTTTGGCTGATTGACCCATCAGTCTGGGGCTTTCTCCGTCCACCTCAACTGCACCGGTCGTCGTCCGGACTCGTCCGGTCACCCGCGACCCGCTCGCCTTCTCGCCGCTCGCCGTCCGGTCCACCAGGCCAAGAAGCTGCAAGAGAAGGCGCGTCTTCACCCAGCGAGATGGTTTCGATTTCGGGGCCGGTTCTCAGAGACGATTTCCATCCATCGAACGAACGAACCTCCAGGGCTCCGCTCGGTCATCCGCGCGCGGTCATCTGCGGTCATCTCCCGGGATGACCGCATGGCGATTTTTTGGCCGGAGGGTGCATTCTTTTTGGGCGATCATTGGTGTCTCTCATCTCTCGTCCGTGAGAAGAACAACTGTGTGAAACTGACTGTTGCAGGTGTTCAATGGGAGAGTCGACCACTGACCGTGCGTTCTGGCACTCTACAGCACCTGTCTGAAAGTGTGTCCCCCTAACAGCCTCCACGGGTCTTGTTTCGGTCGCAGGGGGTGCGCGAAATGTCGCCCCTGCCACGAAAGACATTCCAAACAGGTGGCTCGGCATGGCTCATCAAGAACTGCAAGGTTGGGGTCAGCACACCTAGAGGGTCTCTTGGACATTACATTTTAGCTGACCAGCTGACCAGTTGGGGTGCTTGAAACATAGCTGCTGCAAGCTCGCAGCAGCTCCATGCATCCACAGGCATCCTCTAACTCAGCCACCCAACTCCTTGCAGAGTAAATCCAGGAGCGTTTGAAAAGCATGACCAAGTACACGAGCCTGCCAATAGCTTGCAGCTTGGTCTCATTTATGAGGTTCTACTGAAACTTCAGCAACTTCCACCGAGACAAGATTTCTTGGGAGAATAAATGGGGAGCTTCCCAAAGTATTTCTTGTAAACATGTATATGTGTGTATTCATGAATAATAAATATATATATATACACACCAACCGTAAGGACGCCGATTTCCAGAACATTTGTGACTCCATTGGCTTTCTCCCCGCTTCAACATCGAACTTCTGCAGAGCCATGCTCCAAGTTTGAGTGATACCATAGGCATGTTCCATCAATTTCCCAGTGGATCAAAATAGGCCACTGGTGATACCAAATCCATGTTCTATCCCATTTTAGGCATTGTGATTTATTGTTCCCTCCAAAAGGCCCCACCAAAACTTTCTCTCCAAGCTCATCGGTTACTCACAGACCACGCAACCCGCCACGCAATGCTGATCTTCCCAGAACCATCGTCTGGACGCCAGGCCTCCGCCGCTGGGGACTTGTCTGAAACCGAGGCGCCGTTTCCGACCGGGCCGGGCGGGCGGTGGGGTGGACGAGGAAGCGGAGCGAGGAAGCGGAGGGAAGCGGAGGGAAGGCACAGCTGGATGAAGCGAAGCGAGCAAGTGATGTATACCAAATAATGATACATAATGTATATATAATAAATGATTGTACATGGATAAAAGAACCACAGTACCTTTGTGTGGATGTTCCTTGCAGCCATTTTTAGCTGTCAAAGTCTATGCAACCCTGGAACCACAAATAGAAGTTCCTTCAAGCATTTGCAATCACACATATTAAGTGCTTTCCAATGTTACATTCATATGCTCCAAACCCGGCAAACTGATACGGAACTCATCCAAAGAAGATACAAACGACATCAAAAGACTATATATATATAGATCTATTAGAAAAGTTCTTAAACAGAAAGGAACCGATAGGAGAATCACCAACTTGTTAATCGGAACAGCCACACGTCACGATCTTTCGACCTCATCTCCTCCAACCCCCTACTACCTACATCTCGTTGGGGCCCTTCCTCGAGCTGCAGGCACGAAAAAATCGTGCGCCGCGACCAATGCGCCGCGTTGCATCGCGCGATACACGCGGCGACGGCAGTTTTGCGATGTTTGCGACAGCGGTTTGGACCTCAGCCGTGGGTGTTGCCCTTGAGCCAAGGTTAGACTATGTCCTACTAACATCTAACAGTTTATTTTCTAATTGACATATCCTGTAGAATATACATTTTCAGCAATATCTATAAAATCGACCTTCCTTGCAAATAGTCTGTTGATGTAAACAGCCTATTTTCATTCATGCTCATTGATTTTTGGATGCAACCTTTTCATGTTCGCATGACAACTTGTAAAGTGTTTGGTGACAAGGTTTGGGGACATGTCGGCACTTTGTGGTGTGTTTGTGTAGGAACTCTGTAGGGTTAGGATTTTTTTGCAGTCCTAAAATGCACCAGAAAGTTGGCTTGGCTTCGATCAATCTTAGACAGTTTGAAACACGACAACTCAGATATGCTTAAACTCTTGATGCACAGTTCTGTGCTATTTCTTGTGCCCACCACTGTTGTAAGCATCATCTTCCCCTTTGTGACACATTGCCTTGAGCAGTGGCCAGCTCAATTAACACAGATGACTTCCTGCTGGAAAGGGGGGGAGCTTGATCGGGCTCCATGGTGCCCTTGCAAGATCTTCAGCTCCAAGCAAGGCAAAGTCCCACCAAAAGCACAGAAAGGTGTGGAGAAACTGAAGCTTGCAATGTCAATGCATCTGGAGAAACTGAGCGAGGATTGAAAAAGGCTGGCTGCTTCTTTGTCTTGTGTATTCAAAAATAGTGTTGACAACATGTTGTGCTTCTTGTGCTTCTTGTGGGCTTGAAATTTGGAAAGAGCTTTCCTACAGGCTCATTCTAGACACTTACTTGGTCTTAGGCTCTTAGGCACTCTCTTTCTCTTTGCACACCTGGGCATTGAGTTTTCCGCAAGCCAAGCAAATGATAAAGCTGGAATGTATTAATCTGGAATACATGTAAAGACAACCTCTGAAAATAGACTCTTTTGACATGGACAACTATATGTGACCCTGCTTTAGACACAAAATAGGTTGATATAAGCTTGAAAATGGTTAGTATTCAAGACATCAAGTACGATACAGCTACTAGTTTGGACATAGTCTAACCTTGGCTTCAGGGGGGAGGTTCTGCATAAGGTGACGGTAGTTGTGCTGAGGTTCTGGATGGAGCCGAAGTGCCACTACCGAGTGCTGGGCATTCAGGCTCGGAGCTTCCGGGAGAGGCGAGATATGCATATGCTTCTATACACTCAGAACCTAAGCAGAAAATGTGTGGCTAAACCGTTCAAAGAGCTCGATCACCAAGAACAAGGGTGTGATGGATCCGACATGGAGAGCCATACTCTACACTTGAGTGTAGGCACAGCACGTCCGGATGACCTTGCGGCAAACGAAAAACAGGGTTGACCACTGCTATATGTAGATGGTTTGGGAACTTGGAGTTCACCTTCTTGGAATTTTGACAAATCCGATCTACACACTTCGACCCCGCATCCCCCTCGCCTCTCGGCCACACACCGTATTCGGTGTGGCCGCCAGGAGCAGGCAACTTTGCCCGAGATCAAGAAGGCGCTATGCTCACTCCATCTCATCTCAGTCCCCCGAACGGTGCTGGCAACATGGACTCGTTCGATCGCTATTGAACTTCATCTAGAACAACGAGGTTCCCTCTTCAGCCCAGACAAATAACACTTTCAAAGCCATCTTCCGCAAGCTGCGGGCCACGGCGAAATCTTTTGGCGATCTCTTGAACAGCTTTCCCTGCAGCAAACGCAGGCCAATCGGGTCCACCTTCTCAAACCGCAACCGTTTTGAGGGACCAAGGGCTGTTTACAAGAGAGTCTGGGATGAACATCTTTGGGGGGGCTCATGTAGGGCTGCGGCCGCGGACTGCGTGGACAGGCCTACAAGGACTTGAGCAGAAGACATCATCCTGACAAAAGCCAAGATCCGCCACTTGCAGTGCATCCAGGTTTGAACATCTAGTTTGCATGAGCCTGCGCAGCCATGAAAATCATGTTATTCTACGACGCGCTTTTTGCGGTTGACCATGACCGCCTTGGTTCCCAACACCCAATTCACACCTACCCGCGCAGAAGACATGAAACCACTGTTTGATTTGCGTATGTGTGGCTTCAAACAAACCATAGGAAATAAATGCAAGATAACTCCACTTCGAGTGATCCCCACCCTGAGAGGCAATTGTGAAGAAGGCAGGGCACATGTATTGGCATATTGACAGACTAGCCTGACAAAGGCGCACATACGAACTGACGCACTGTTCTGACGCTGGTTCCAGCATCAAGTTTGGTTTTGTGCTCTGGCACATCATCTGTCATAAAGGCTGGGAAGTGTCTGGACTGTGTTCTGCCGTCCGTGTTGGCGTGTTCTATTCTTCCAGCCGTGAGGCCTGACATGTGTACTGTGACGTATGGTCGACTTTGGTCCTGGTATGTGCAACGACGTGTATTCCGACATTCCATCCTGCCATCAAAGAACGTGCATATCTTGCATGATACATCCTGAGGTTCAGTCTGTAGCCTGGCGTCACATTCTGGCATACATTTTGGCATTCTACCTGGCATATTTTCTGCGCTCTATGTATAGCATTTTTCTGGCATTCTATCTGGCACATATTCTGGCATTCTATCTGACATGTGAGTATGACATCCTATCTGGCATATACATTGACATTCTATCTGGCATATATTCTGGCATCCTATCTTGCATGTGTTCTGGCATTCCATGTGGCATATACTCTGACATTCTATCCGGCATGCGTTCTATCTTACATGTATTCCATTTGAATATTTTCTGGCGTTCCATCTGGAGTATATTCTGGCATTCTATCTGGCATATATTCTGGCATTCTATCTTTCATAAACTCTTGCATTTTATCTGGCATATCTTCTGGCTTGTTATCGAGCAGTTTCTGGCGTTCTATTTGGCATATTCTGGCGTTCTGTCTTGCACTCTATCGGTCGAGGTCCCATGGTGCCCACTGCGATCCAGCACTTGTGGTTGAGGTCCGGTGGCGCCCACTGCGATCTAGCACTTGCGGTTGAGGACCGGCGGTGCCCACTGCGATCAAGCACTGACGGTTGAGGTCCGGTGGTGCCCACTGCGATCTAGCGCCCACAGTTAGGGCCGGTGGTGCCCACTGCGATCTATAGCACTTGCGGTTGAGGTCCGGGACTGCCCACTGCGATCCAGCGCTTGCGGTTGAGGTCCGGTGGCGCGTGCTGAAATCGAGCGTCCGCAGTTGAAGGCCGGTGCCCACTGCGATCTAGCGCTTGCGGTTGGGGTCCGGGAGTGCCCACTGCGATCTGGTGTGCTGTTGAGGTCCGGGAGTACCCCCTGCAGGCATATCTTCTTCTGACATTCTCTCTGGCATATCTTCTGACATTCTTTCGGGCATATCTTCTGACATTTCTTCTGGCATCTCTTCTGACAGTCATTCTGGCATTCTATCTGGCATATCTTCTGACATTCTTTCTGGCGTATCTTTTGACATTGTTTCTGAGTATCTTCTGACATTCTTTCTGGCGTTCTATCTGGCATATCTTCTGACTTGCGGTTGAGGTCCGGCGGGGAACGCTGCCCGCCGAAGCTCGCGGTTGAGGTCCGGCGGGGAACACTGCCATGCGACCCTCGCGGTTGAGGTCCGGCGGGGAACACTGCCACGAGACCCTCGCAGTTGAGGTCCGCCGGGGAACATTGCCATCGAACCTCTCAGTTGAGGTCTGGCGGAACACGCCGCACGACCCTCGCAGTTGAGGTCCGGCGGGGAACACTGCCACACGACCCTCGCAGTTGAGGTCCAGTGGGGGAACCAGCCGACGCTCGCGGTTGAGGACAAAGCGGAGGATGAGCTGACATAAAGTCTAAAAACCCTCACCTGACAGGTGGGGAGAAACATGACAGCGCCCCAGTATTGCAAACAGTGCCAACCTGTGGTCATTGGCAGGCGATCGTTATGCCCAGAAATCCGGACGTGTTCTTGACAAAGTACAGTCCTGACAGGCAGGTCAATATACTGGAGTTGATCATACAAAACTACGGTACTCAAGGTCAAGGACACCACGTGTCTTGGTCTTTGGACCTTTAGGGAGTCAGTCCTTGGTGTTGCGGCTCCAGTTGCTCTGGTTCGTCGCTTGGCTGGGTGAACGACACGCGCTCAAGCGCATCGCTGCTGCGAATCATTTTTGCGTTCAGCAGCGCAAGATCTTCAAGTCTCAAAACCCTGGTACTTCTTTTTCTCTCCTGAAACACTCCCCTCAACAAGGGTTGTCCTGCATTTTTCCTGCTTTGAACACTAGAAAACTATTGTTTTGCACTAGGGGTGGTGCCCATAGGAAACCTGCTTGATGCAAGGAATGCGACAGCTCGATTCCAAAGGATCGCGGAAGCGTATCAGGAACTCAAAGACCAAGAGAGACGTGCCATTGGCTTTGTTTTAGTGCAAACCTCGTGGCAGATGATGGCGGCCGGGATGGTTCCCAGGTTTGGAATGAAAACTGCGCTGATTTCTACTCTGCTTTGGTTCCACGTTATCTCGTGTTAGTTTGGTTGGATGGCATGTGGATCGATGCCAACTTGTTGTTCAGTTATTCACGAAGGGTTGGAGGGTTTCGCACCGGACTGGGAAGTGTGTCGAGACAGTGTTGGGAGGGTCGTTGGGGTGCACTAATTATAAGATATATCCATTATCCATCACTCCCAGACACTCAATGTATGGAATAGGTACACACACCGACATTGACCCCATTTGTTTGGGCCCTAATGCAGGAAACTATTCCATACATGGTTGGTCTGGGGTTGCATGTGGTTGTGTTTTGGACTTTTCCTGTCGGAATCAATGCTGGAGGTCCAAAGACGGCATCAGTACAGCCGGTAGACTCTGTAGACGAGTTGGGGGTATCAGAGAAGGTTTCCACCATCAATTGCACACTGCTTCGCCGCAGCAAGCAGGTCCCACAAGGGTCAGACAATCCTTTGGACAACGTGGCAGTGGGCCCTAGTTAGTGGGTTGGTCAAGGGTGTGTCTTCCACAGACATCCAAAAAATATTTCCAAACTCACAGATGCCCACACAGCGCACAGAACTGGAATGTAGACAATGCTACCCCAATACCACCAGCCCCATGGCTGGTGCGTCCCAGGTGCGAGGTATGACGCAAAGAGATTCTTGGAACCTATCTTCGAAAAACTAGGCTGGCAGTCTTCGCTCTGAAGTCGGGGAGATCCAGACAACTGCATCCCAATTATTGAACATGGAGTGTCCAGATCAATGGTTTTTTGTTCAGATCATACCCCAGACACACTTTGCAATTATGGCATTTGAGTCGAAAAAAGCCCGGTAATAGTAAGGAAGGTTCCCAGAGGTTCAGAAATCGCTTGGCCACCGCTTGGTATTCTGGTGTTTAAAGTGGTTCTGTTACCTCGTCGCGCTGGCAAAACGCAGGGTTGCGCTAGGTTCCCGCTAGGTTTGGCGCTCGGATAAAGTACTTAGGTAATTTAGATAAGATTAACAAACAACACATACATGTATTGGTCACTAAACTTGTTGATTGGTCATACAACACACACACACCCGCACAGACCCAAGAGCAGCAACTGTCTGAAAGGCAGCAAAGCGCCGATAAAGGCAGCTACTTTTTGAAAGGCAGCGACTGATTGAGATAAGACAAGGCGAGTTCTTGATCACAGACGTTTGGTGGCGTCATGCACTGGCAGGAAAGCGCGCTAGGTCCGCGCTAGACCCGCGCTAGATCCGCGCTAGACCCCTTTGCAACTTTGATCCCTTGTCCAAGTGCTGAGCAGGGCCTACTACTCCCACTATTGCAAACATACGCACAGACGTGCGAGTGAAGAAAGTTGAAAAACAAGAAGGGCAGCTGCTGGGGTGGGGGCGGGGTATACACAAAAAGAGGCTAAGATAGGAAAGCCATCAACCATATCTTGACAACTTGTTTCGGGGTGCTACTTTCAGCTTCACATTTGAAACAGTTGGACTCTGTAAGTAAGAATGCAGCAGGTAAAAGGGTATGCGCAACATACAACCATATACATGAGCGCATGTTGTGTACATGATAGCCACCGCTTGGAATTGCTGTGCTTTCAACCTAGGATAATGATTTTAGAACGGTTTTTTCAACTCATTTGAGGATTTGACCAAATCAGTGATTTGGGGAATGGAAAGAAGGGCCTGACCGTCCCAAGAGGTCCATTGGCGCACCATCCACGTTGACACTTAAAACATCTTGAGGCCGCCCCAATGGGTGTGCGAATCTTCCAGTCCCATGCATTGATCCCAATCCCACTGGCTTATTTTTTTGTGCGCTAGTTGAAACCATCCATCAGTCAGGTTTTGTTGCTCTTTGAATCCTTTTGGATCTCTTGGAGCTCCAATCGCTCGCCAGGTCTCTCTGTGGACGATTGGATGGCCAGACACGTCGCATCGAGCTCGAGCCTCGAGCTCGTTCGCATCGAGCTCAACGTTGTTGGGCGTTTGGAGCCCCTGATGTGCCTGGCCTCAAGGGTTTCGTGTAGAGGCAGACAAGCATGGAAAAACATGCGCCAAAAAACCTTTGTTTGCTTAAGGTGGTGTTTCATTTTCCCTATGGATCCCCTTCTGGTGATTGTTTTTAGTTCTTCCAGGTTCCTTAAGCATACCCAAGAAATAAACATTTCAGTTTTTGGATTTCCGCTTCCGCTCAGAGGGAAAACGTGCGGATGTAGCGCTTGATGGGTTCCTTAGTTTCTGATGGCCGTTAGATGGGAGGTGGCTGAGCCAAGTCGAGAGGTTTCACAGACACATTCATGCTTTTGTGTCAGAGTCAGTGTATTATACACGAAACTATAAAATGTTTTTGTTCCTAGAGAGGCCTTCCTTGAGCCAGCCAGACTGGGACGGACAGCCGCCTTGAGTAATAACCATCCTGAACGGCCGGGCCGTCACGTCGATTTCGAGTAAACGTCTTGCGGTACTGTGACCTTCACAAGCAAAAACAAGGGCTTTTCATGAAGGCTGAACCAAGGTGAGAGGTGAGGTGTCACACGCCTGAACTGTATGTGTAATCCTTTCAGACACTTTTGAGTTGGGAAGGACGCACATGGAACGATCCAGGGAATCAGAGAGGTTTGCCATGGTTTCGTTGTTCGACTCGTGTGCAAGATCCGCGCGAATGGGGCGCACCAGGCCTGCTCTTGGGAGTGGCTATCACCTTTTTCGCAGCCCTACTTGTGGAGTGGCTCTCTTGCACCGGATGACGGTTTTTCGAGACAAAACGTTTTTGGGGCCTCAACTTTGATTTGTCAGATCGCGGCCAAACTCGCAACTCGCAGGTCGTCTTGATCGTGGCGCCAGCGGGGGCTAGTCTGGAAGCAGGAAGACAACGGCTTAGAGAGTGCATCGATGAGCTCACTGGTCTTCGTGCTCCTCCTGGTGGACTGATCTTCATTGTGCCCAGCAACCGCCTCGACGTCGTGCCCAGGATGGTCCTTGCTTTGCCGCAACTCTTGTGGCAGTCAACCGGACAAGAAGTATAGTGAAAGGTTTCGGCAGCCGTTCAGATTTGATTCCCAACCAAAATTCTTATTTTTCCCTTTTGGTACATTGAAGAACCGTTTGTTCCTGAATCCTATTTTGCATTCATTGCATTCAAGAAAAAAGGCTATGTCAGTCTCCCATCTTCGCGCCACTGGTCGAGGGCACCGCCATTGGAAGACCTCAGGTTCGGTGCCTCCATCAGCCAAGTGGCGCATGACCGAATCGTTGCTCGCGGCCCGGCCACGGCGCTGCCCGCAGCGGTGCAACAACTGCAGTGGTGGATGGACTTCTATGGACTTGTCCAGCTACCCGGCAGGGAAGACCAGGAAGGCTTGGGGATGTATTCAGTGGGTGCATCAGGGTCCAACCGCGGCCAACGACCCTTTCCAGAGAGTCTGCGTGTTTTTTTTGCGCGGCCGCTCGAAAGTAAGCGCTTTTCGGTGGTTTGCCTTAAAGTCCGGCCACTTGCCTGTTCCAGTCCAGTCCTGTACTCTTCCTGGTACTAAAACATGGAAGTGCAGAATCAGCTGTTTGGTGTTATGGTCTTCCAAGGAAACATGCTCCACTTCCAATAGTTTGAGGAAGCGTAGATGTTGAATCTTCACGATCAAATGTTTGGGAGAATCAGGTGACCTTTACAATCACAAACCACCATGTCTTGCCTTCCTTTCAATCGTGAAAGTGACGCTTCTGAGTCGAAGACGAGTGTGGGAGTCTCATCACACAGCAGATACTGGAGTCGACCCGTTCGTCGCTGGGAAAATGGGAGCAGTCGTACCTGTTGTCCCATGTTTTAGGGTACTTGAACGGGTCCAGGTCCTTGGTCGATCCGTGCTCCGAATTCGGTACGAAAGTTGGGTCGTGTGTTCCAGGCTCCCAGATGGTCAGCAGCTGGATGCATGGCAATATGCGCATGCATGTGAGTTGCATCACATTCAAGGCAACTTGATTCGACATGCCGCTGGTTGTGTTGATGAGTTGTGGGTTTGAATCTGAAAATTAGAAAGTGGGTTAGGTGATTAGGTGACCAAGTCATGCTGAAGCGAAAGATGTCGAAACTGAACTACTGGTAACTGGTAGCATGTGTTTTGATCAGTTCCATCATGACAGGCTTGGCGCCCATGAATCGCGAGCCTGATGCTGCTGAAAGCCGCAGTATGATGGAGCACGTTTTGCAATTGTCCACTCCGGCCCAGCTGACACTGGTGGAGCTGGCTGTGAGATGTTTGCAATCCAACCTTCAGTTCACCACCGCTTTGGCGCGAAGCGTTTCTTCAGGGGCGGTCTATGCTGAGTACAGTGAAAAGTCAGGGGACGTGCTTGCCAGGGCGCGTTTGGCGTGTGCCTTTGCTTCATTGGCTTCCAGCAGCACATCCATAGCCAGGGCCGTTGTGAATCATCGCATTGCCAACGATGCGCAAGTGCAAACGATGATGCGTTTGGGGCCGTTCTTGGACAGCGCCGATGGTCTTTTTCTCAGATCGAGGGGTTTCATTGCAGCCAAGGATGCTGTGCCATCTGAGCCTGGGCTAGACGAGGTTTATGTGTTTTCGCGGTCGATGCTGAATGCCTTCTTCTTGTATTTTATGCATGGACGCGCAGCCCTTTAAATGCAGACCACATTAGCTATAATATATAAGTTGTTTGACATCCTTTCGACGTGTAACATAGTTACACAGACTCATACATGTTTTCTTTATTTTGGCATTACTAATGATAACTCTTGTTAAAAGTAATTCCCCTCAGAACATTAACCCCTTTGCTAGTTCAGGATGGACAATGGCACCAGTGGGAAGAGCTCTTGCGGCCCAAAGGGAGTTTGGCAATGTTCTGGCAACACTTGTGCAAGGTGGCTTGGGCGCAGAACAGAACCAATAGAAAACTAAATGTAACGTGATGGCATATATATTATATATATATTACAGTAAAATTAAACTAAGAGACCCTCGGGGTTGAGCTCCCCGCCGGAGAGTGTTCTTTGGGGGTGATGTGTCTTTCAAATGTGACTGCCTTTCTCACCTCGCATGCAGGTCCTTCCCTCTTCAGTGATCCTGCCAGTGGAGTGGCATGAAGTGCCAGAGGTGATGACCTTGAGTCTGAAGCCCGACGAGTGTTCTTCAAGATGTTTCAAGTGTTTGTGCTGAAAAGCTTGAGTTTTCTGGGATAGTTGACATGTTTCGAAAGATGGGAAGATGCTGGAGCATGCTGAAACCGTTTCATTCATGAAAATCTGTTTTCATGATTTTCCCTGTATGTTGGTCTTCACGGGCCAATTGTTCTTCAAGCAATTCCCACTTGTCCCGAGGAAGCATTGCCTGGGCTCAACCTTTGAGGTGGACACCCATAAGGGCCTCCGGAAGGTTTCAATGACCACCATGCCCGGCGACCCCGTTGCGGGCGACCCCTCGGTTGGGCCGGTTCGATTGGTGGAGGAAGTGGAGGATCAGATCTTTGAGCTCAAGCTGCCGCAGGGAGATTCAGCCAGTTTCCTGGTTTTGCTTTATTATGATCTTCCTGTTTTGGTATGGGTCAAACCCTGAAACGGAAGACTGGGCCGGCTTCCCCCAATCCAAGGTTTGGACCTTGTGCAGAGAAAACATCGGAGTGGACTTGGTGACCAGCTCGATCGCACCTGGTACGAGCAGCACAGGCACTCCTTTGAGCTGGTCGAGTCCGAGTCAGTGCCACGTGTGAGGCTCACTCCCAGTGCACGTGAGAGAGCTGAATTGAGGAGTCTCGAAAGAGAGCGGGAAAAGCTCCGAATGCAGGAGAGGCGTGTTGCTGAGGCAGTGCTCGCAGAGCTCTCTCCACGCCTCCAGGATCTCCCACGAAGCTGTGAAGGTAAAGAGCTTGCTGCACTACTCATTGCACTTCAACACAGAGCCAGCCGCTGTGACACGCAAAAAACCGCGGCGTCCTCCTCGGAAGCGGAAGCGCTTCAGCTTCCAGGAGCGCTTCCGGTGATCGTGAAGCGCCTCATGGAGCGTGCGCACGAGCGCCGCACGACAGGCGGCGGAAAGCATGTCTTGGCGGCGGAACTTCTTGAAGAGCTGCACCCCTTTAACGCAGCTCAGGTCCGGCCACCGTGGGGTCAACGCGGAAACACAGCGCGCGCCAGGGAAGGCGTGTCGACCCACAGCCGACATCACCAATGTGCCAAGTTGATTTCAAGATGGTTGAGCTGTGTGCGCCTGGGAGTGGGGAGGTTACAAGAATCATTTCATTTCTTGCGCCCGATGCTCCAAGTCACCAAACCGAAGTGATGAACTTCGATATAGCCTAGCTGTATATAATTAAGACAATCCATGAGACTGGAAGATTTACACATGGACTCTTAACACTACATAACTCTGAAAACATCATGAAAGCCAGCCCGATGGCAAATATTTCAGTCCCATGGATTGTTCGGGTTAAGCCAGCGGGCTTAAACGAGTGACGAGCAGTGCCGTGCCACATGTCTGCTCCAACTGGCGCGGTCAGCTCCAGGTGACGGGGGCGATTGTGAGTCTTCACAGTCCAACGAGTCCACTGGAGAATCAGGCCTTGGTGATGCTCATGCAAGCAGCGGCCTGTGATATGCACGAAGCCTTTGACGGCCCAGTGAAGTCGGGAGGCGCCTGTTGGGCTCCGCTTCAGGTGGTGCGCGATTCCGTGCTGTCAGCTGGTCGACGACCTTTCTTGGATGTATTCCAAGAGAGAAAGACTGCGCAAGACAAGCTGCTTGTGGCCTCCGCAGCCTTGCGAGTGAGCATCGAGCTGTTTGATAAGAAGAAGGCATGTCCTGTTTGCCTGTCACCTGGCTACAGCAGCTTCGAGCCTTTCGCGGGATTGTGTGCAGCACTTGCCAATCTGTACAAGCTCGTGTCGCCCTTTATCGAGGAGCACATCGAATTGGTGACCGAGGTGAGCGCTTTGCCTTTCTCCTTTGGGTCAGTTGGGTCGAAGTGAATGGAGGGTACTAGCAGCTTCGTTTTGGAAAGCCTACCCCCAACCAAAATCCACCCAACCAGCCAAAGGTTTTTTGTGAGCAACTGTCCAACAGTTCCCCCTACTTCAGGCCTTTGAGAAATTGGCCGCGGCTTGCGAACATTTGGCCCTTGGTGATGCCGCCCGCGAGCCTTCTGGCTTGGCTCGGCTGGCCGATGCGTTCGCGACCCTCACCTTCAGCCGTGCGGTGTCGCCTTCCCAGCGCTTCGTGGCCGCAGCGCAGCGGGGCCTGGCACAAGTGTCGAAGGCACAGATGTTTCGAGTGGCTGCAGTGCACAAATCACTAGTCTTGGAGGAAGGTAGCTGACAGATGTTGGCATCATTTCTTCCGGGTAGCCGGGTAGCGCAGTCACATCGGCTCTGGCCCTGGTCTGTGTTCTTTTGTCAAGAGGGCTCCCAGAGAATTTTTGACCCTTGGACACCTCTTCGCCAACGAGATCCCATCATCAGGTCATCAGATCAATTGAACCCTGACATCTTTTCAAAAAAGATAGAAACAAACACACCAAATCAATAGAACAAAAATGGTAAACAAATCCAAGGGCCTCGTTGAATTTTACCTAAGCCACTCCTCACTCTAGCTGTCACTGACCCCAGAAGGTCTACTCCACACTTGAGTCACGAAAACGGAATCGTGGTATGCGGGCTACTTTGGGTTTGCAACCTTTGGCGTTTCCTTTTGTTATTTTTCCGGTATCAAGCCCGCTTCCTCACTGGTTTTTTGTGTTTCAGGGTCTTACGTTTGGCATCTAATAGGTCAAACGTCCCCCCAAAAACCTCACCAAACCTTCGTGTCCCACCGATCGGATGGGATCGAGACTCTCAGATCGAGACGGCGCACCTCTTCTCCGCTCCCGAAACCGGTCCACCCGTCCTCCCGTCCTGAAACCTGAAACCTGACGTTTTGCTCCACCGGTGCAGGTGCTCGTGGCGACTGAGTCTTGGACCCGCCCACGCTCGCGTGTCGCGTCGCTCGCGTCGCTCGCGTTTGAACGCCGTGCGCGTGACCGGTCGGGAGCGTTTCGCGTCGTCGTTCGCGTCGGTGTTCTGCGGTTTTTGTTTTTTGAGTGCGTCGCGTGTTGGACTAAAAGAGGTCATCAGATATCATGAGTATATATTCGTATATTTTGTATTTTACTTGTTGATATAATATTTACTGTATTCCTGCACCAGAAAAGGAACAAACCTAGAGTTTCGGGAAACGGACTGCCGGCCAGTGCTGATTTGCAGAGCAGGATGGTGAGCCCAACAGACTGATACGTGTGACAAACCTAGGACATGAGGGAAGCCAATGGCTGGAACCTCTTGAACTTGGCTACCATCGCTGCTTGCTACGCCAGCGGCGCTTCAAGAAGCGCCGTCGCGGCGACGCGCACGGACGAGGAGCTCTTCACGAAGCTGGCGGCGGCAGCCAATCTTTCATCTGAGAAGCTGTCGCTTGGCTCCTGCCGGTTGGCCGGTGGGTGGGACCTAGTAAGCCAGTAAGAGTCGGTAAGAGATGATCGCGACTTTATTGAGCAAGATCTTAGATCTTTACAAATCATCATCATCATCATCATCATCAACTGTTTTTGGTCATTGGATATTTATATTTACCCCCCATGGCAATGGGGGCCAGCTGGATGATCTCAGACTGAGACTTGCTGTCAAACAGCTTAGGAAGCGGGAGGTCGTATTGAAAATGATCAGCAGCTTCTACCAGGCTGGCTTCCTCAAGAAGCTGGAGCAGTCACTTGCACCGAAACATGATTTTGTGAGTGAAGACCGGAACAAGCCAAGTCATGATTGGGTCAGGAAATGGCAGGTGCTCGCCATTCAGTTTTCAGTTCTGACACTGATGACTTATGCATAGATCAATGTAGATCATGCAATCAGCTGACTTACTGTATTTATTTGTTTCAGGGCTGCTCCAAGTCATTCCAAATCTTTCGTTGCGTCGATTGAGGTTCTTGAAGGGATTGGCGGCAAAGAGCTGGTTCCAAGAGAATGTGGCGGACTCTGAGGAGAAGGACCAGATTAAGTGATAGGTGTGTGTTGTGAGCCTCAGGAGCGGACGTCACATACCCAGAGCTAGCTTTGAATAATCGTGGTTGGAGACCATACGGTTCTGGAACAATTTCAGATCCATTAATCAGATACGATATGATTCTTTCCACTATGATGGTGCTTGCTTTCCAGGACATTCCCTCACTGGTGGCGAGCATGATGTGTGCCGCCTCGCTGGCCGAAGTGGAGAAGCGCCTGCCGAAGGACGGGTGGAGAAGCACCCACCCCCGATTTAGTGGATGTGGAACCATGTGGAACCCTCCCCTGTTTGTAGAGCAAAAGGGTCTTCCTTTCGGAGCCTATGCCATCCACGTGGCTCAGTGACTGTGGCTTAGTGTAAGTCTCAGTGTGGCCTCGCATGGTCGGGCTAAACTGCGCAGTGTCTGGCAACAATCATAGCCATTCCCGGGCCTGTCAGTGACACGGAGACCAGGCTTGGCGCAGGCAAAAGCACCACATGAGCAATGACTTGTGAGCGTTTTCAAGATGTTTAGCGGCTGTTGTTGGTCTTTGCTGTGTTCTTTTGAGGCTTTGAAACACTCCCAACAAAGT
>CAXIVM010000615.1:0-32246 GCA_964035705.1 Porites rus | reverse complement strand
AAAGCAGCATCTTCATCAAGAGCTGAGGCAAAGCCAGCATCTACACCCAGAACCGAGGCCAAGCCGTCGTCAGCACCAAGTGAGGAGCCAAAACCTTCAACAGCACCTAAGAGTTTTGGGCCCTCATCAACAGAAGGCACAACTTCTTCATCATCCCGAGGACATTCCAAAGGAGGAGGCCAATCTGGAACATCTTGGAGGCCGGCGCTAACGCAAGAACGTCGCGAAGTACCTCAACCTTCTGAAAAGGGGAAGGGAAAGAGCAAGTCCAAGGGAAAGTCCAAGAGGGGAGAAGATGATCGGTGGGATGCCCAGGGCAGCTGGGATCATCGTGGATGGAGAGGTTATCGCCAGTGGTGATTTCTTTGAACGACTATGAGGATACCATGCAAACCAGGGAGGAAATCATTCACCGGATGTTTATCTGACCTGAAACGCTGTAAGTGTATCGTTGCAAATTCGGATTGACGATTTGATACCATGAGCATAATGGAAGGAAGACAATCACCGACTGTCTCTCCGACTTGCCGTTCTGTAAGTGTATCCAAACCAAAAACCTACATCTTTGAGAAGTGTGAAGTCAGTTGCCGATGTGACATCTACGTGGAAGTCACCAGTTCGGATCTACATCAAAGCGATGCTCTTTTGAGTGGATACTGAGCGAGGCCTCGTGACCGTCTCACTTGTTCAATTCATTTTTTTTTCAAAGGTTCTGAGCCATAGTTGCACACTTTATATGTAAAAGTCCGCTTTAGTCCAGCATGTTTCGTAGTATGAGCCTCATATGAGTCTCGCGGCAAATCATACAATTTCTTTTGTAGCACTTACATCCCTAAATTTTCGTGTGTGATCGGAACATATTGTTGCCGTTCACATGGGGGGTGCGAATGGAAGTGCAGCGACACGTACAGTGCAACTTGTACATATATATGTACCATATGTACTTTGGCTCAAGGATCAAGCGACTAGAAAAGGTGCGGTTTCCGTTCCGACGCTACGCCGCTTATGGACCGTCAGTGATAGCTTCAAACTTCGCTGATTAAGATCCACTCGCAAAATAGAAGCTAGTAGAAACAAGTGCCACGCTACTAGTAACAAGTGCCTTACTAGTAGTAACAAGAAGCTACTAGTAACAAGTGCATCGCTAGTAGTAACAGGTGCCTTACTAGTAGTAACAAGAAGCTTTGCGTTTCAAGTAAACGCAAATGTTTTTTAAAAGTGTGTACTTAACTTTTTGAGTCGAGTCAAAACAAAGACTTTGTGTAACACTTTCATTGTAACTGCGCAGTGTTGCTTCTCTCAGGGTCCGATACCTTCCCTCAAGCAGGTATAGCCGATATTGGTGATATCTGATATCAGTATCAGATAGTACTAGCAATGGCCTCCAACCTAATAGTGATGACCTGCAACCTAATAGTGACATTTCTCAAGGATGGAAGTGTCGTCTTTTGCTGCCTCGCACTGCTTTCTGGATAGGAACATAAAGCTGGCACGTGCAAGCCCTGTGCCTATTTCTTCGCAAAGGCGGACGGATGCCGTTTGCACAACTCGTGCAACTTTTGACAGAACCTTAGAAGCAGGGCTGTTGCCGCAACCTGAAATGCGCTTGATTTATTCATTCACGACTGACGAAGCGGAGCTGCGCTGAGGCCACTTATGCCCCCCTGGTGAGATCAAGAAGCGCAAGAAGCTGAAGATTCTCGGCTAGTGAGTCCTTCGGTACCCCGTGCGCAAACAAGAACGCGGTACCGAAGTGCAAGCGTTTAGGTATTTTGACTTAAGTGCAGCTTTGCTACCACAAGAACGCTACTAGTAGTTTCTTGCTCCGTTCGTAGCGATGCCCTTGCTCCGTTCGTAGCTTCTTGTTACTAGTAGTAAGGCCAGGAGCCCCTAGCAGCGTCCTTGCTCCTAGTAGCCATGAACACGTTGAAAAAGAGACTGTCAAAGCGCAAAGCGGACCACTGTGCACAGGAAAGCCTCTCTCAGGGCTGAAGCCAGGGATGCAAGCATATGACAATATCTTCTATGACCAAATCGACAGCAGGCAGTCTCGTGCAGTTTGGTGCAGGCGCCTGCGCATCAGAAGCAAGGTTCCAAAGTTCTGCATTCACATTGGAACAACATGTTTGGAACCTTTTGCTGCAACACAGCATTGCAACAGCCTTTTTTCTGCATGGCTCATGCGTGCCCCCAATGACAGCGATTCCATGCTATGCGGTCTTCGGAATCGACGCTTTGACAAGGCTGCCAGCCCACTCTAAAGAGCAGTGAACGCTGGCAGTGGTGGTAGAATGCAGAAGCACAGCCACCGAAGTGAGAATGCAGGTTTTGATGGAAGTTGGTGCTCGCCAAGTGGACTTGTATCAACACAGCCATGCTTTCAAGGTTGCAAGTAGGGCCATACCATTAGCAAACATGAGCGTTTTCCCAATTTCTTTGGACACACTATTCCCTGTTCTTCTTCAGCATGTATGCTGGTGCTGCAATTGTGTTCTTTGTTTTTGCTCTTTCCTATGCCCTTTTATTTTTTGTGCTTGCTGCTTTCCTTTTGCTTTTCTTCCTTCTTGGAGAAGCGTTATTGTTACGTATTAGTCTCGTACTCATGCATGTTCTTCCACGACACTGTCAGGGATGAGCTAGAAGCGTTGGACTGTTTTTATTCAACTAGATTTATGACTTCGTAATTCTGGCTGAGCACCTTCCCATTTTTGTGCAGCGATGCTGGTGCATCTGTAGACCGCGGCTCAATGCCTCTATCTCTTAATTCACTTTATACAGATTTTGCTGCGAGCTTGCGAAGGCAGCATTGCATAGATTAGACTTAGTGTTTAGGACTGTCAGCTCATGCCAGTCTGGCCCAGTATGGTTACCATGTAGCTATCTCAATTTTGGTTGTTTCGGCCCAGCGTAAGACTGGAAGAGCCAAAAAAACATGCTGAAACTATTTCAGCTACTGTTGGCACCTTTTTGTGTCTGAAGATCCCAACTCGTATCCGTTTGCATTGAATGCAAACATTGAATGCGAGATGTTGCGGGTACATGGCAGAAAAGGACAGTCGTGAAAAGTGCAGTAAGGCCGCACCACAGGTCCATTCTTGAATGTCCAACGGCACTGAATTGAAAAGATCAGAATCGGAATTTTGTCAACTGTCAGCGTCATTATATCGAAACCTTGAAGTCTTCATAGAAGCCATAGATGTTTTTTGTTAAAAATATTGACGGAACTTCATGTTCTAAGGAGGCGCTCTTTCTTGTATTTGAGGGGGGTGCAAAATTCAGGGCAGCCAAGACTAAGGTTCCCATAGGCTCCCAAGGCCTCCAAAGGAACATAAGAGATCATGTTTGTTGCCCCACAGGTGGAAGAGGGTTTGGCACAGTTGGATGGCCTCCAACCTAAGAGCAACGGGTTTGGCACAAGTTTGCTTTTTGTGTTCGCTATTAGGTTGGAGGCCATCGCTATTAGCTTGTGGGCCCTAGTTTTACGATGTTTTACGGTTCAGCTTGCTTTTGCCAAAGAAAGCTTCTGTCAGGCATCATACCACGGGCGGCACTTCAGGCGGAAGTCCCTCAGATTCGAGAGGACGTCGTCATGCACTCAGATTCGTCACATGAAGTCGCAGGTCACTCGGCAACTGAAATTCAAAAGAAAAGAAAACTACTAGTAACAAGTGCCACGCTACTAGTAACAGGTGCCTTACTAGTAGTAACAAGAAGCTTTTAATTTAATTTGTTTCTAATAGCTTATTGTTACTACTAGTAAGGCATGTGTTTCTAATAGCTTATTGTTACTACTAGTAAGGCACTTGTTTCTAATAGCTTATTGTTACTACTAGTAAGGCATTTGTTTCTAATAGCTTATTGTTACTACTAGTAAGGCATTTGTTTCTAATAGCTTATTGTTACTACTAGTAAGGCACTTGTTACTAGTAGCGATGCACTTGTTACTAGTAGCTGTCTTGTTCCTAGTAGTAAGGCACTTGTTACTAGTAGCGATGCACCTTGCTACTGCAGTAGTAGCATCCTTGCTACTGTGCTTGGCTATTCTAAAGTCTCAGATTCGCATGACTCTACTTAGCTATGCACGATCTACTTGTTCCTTGCGTTTCTTGGGGGTGACCGGTGTGAAACTTTGGCTGCAAGGCTCGTGTCACGGGTTGCCGACGTATTGATGACACTGCAGCGAGGGGCTTCAGAGATGTTCTGTAGGCACTTGATTGCCAAAATGGAAAAACATTACGCTACTACTAGTAGTAATGCCAGGAGCTACTAGTAGCATCCTTGCTCCTAGTAGCGATGCCCTTTGCTCCTAGTAGCTTCTTGTTCCTAGTAGTAAGCCAAGAGCCCCTAGTAGCGTCCTTGCTCCTAGTAGCGATGCTTTTGTTCATGTTGCTGCAGCTTGTTTGTGTAAAGAGACTTCGGTGATACGAGCCGAGGTGGAAAGCATCACGCCTGCAGAAGAAGACGAAGGGTTCAGGTTCAATGGCTATAGATATATGGTGCAGAAAGACACCGGCTGGTAGGAATATGATGAATATGCAAAGCTGTTTTGCTTGCTCCAACCCCGTTCGTGGCTGCATTGCTGTTGTAATTTTGCAGGCTCAATTGTGGAAGAACATGTCGCATCAACAACATACAGCAAGAAGTCTAGCAACATCCACGATGCAGCACTGAAGCTCAACTGAAACAAGTTCATACCAAAGATATCGGTAGTTTACAGCTGCGAGCCGTTTGCCAAGCTCTAGACGCCAGGCACTGGGGTATACAGTTGGCTAGTTCCGTTGGGAGTCTTGCACTGTGTCTTTAAGTTAAGTTAAGTTTAACTTGGACAATTTGGCGGCAAGCTGTGCCGTTTTCTGTGAGGATGCTGCGGAGACAGCAGTTTGGACGCAATCAAGGAGGAAAGACGAGGAGGATAAGACTTCTCAGAAGAGACTAGTAACAAGAAGCTACCAGTGGCTCCTGGTCTTACTACTAGGAGCCAGGACGCTTCTAGGGGCTCCTGGCATCGCTACTAGTAACAAGAAGCTACTAGTAAGGTGTCCAGATGTCCAACAGAAGCATAAAAGATGTACCCCTTCATTTTCCAAATCGTGCCAAGGGCGACAAGTATGCTCGGAACTGGGCGTCCACGTGTCCACCTCAGTTATGTTCAACTTGGAATTGCTGGTGTGTAACGCACACACAGCAGGAGCAAGGACGCTACTAGGGGCTCCTGGCCTTACTACTAGAAGCAAGGACGCTACTAGCATAAACAAAACCTGTTTCAAAGTTGCTCACTTAAACACCAAGCCTGTCTCAGACCGGTTTGCTACAGCTAGTCCTTGATGAGCTTTTGCTCTACCGTCCCTGGTTCAAAGTTCAATCGGGTTCGAAGTAAAGGCTACCAGTACCCAATGGCACAAAAAGTAAATTAAGGGCACAAGCAGTGGCACAAGCTTTCAGGAAGAGCTTTCCAAAGAATTTATAAAAGCTAAGCAGGTAGTTCTTGCACCGATTTGCGGCCGAGGAGCACGAACGCTGAGTGGGCCGTCAGAGTTCGCAGCGACCTTGGCCAGGCTGCAGGAGTTGCACGAGATACAGGACGGGTCGGGTGAGTTACACCAGTCGGCGAAGTCACGCAAGACAAACAGTTTAGGGTGTTTATAGTGATGATCCTACTAGGAATTGGCCTTCAACCTCATAGCAATGGCATGCAATGGCCAAGCAATAACGAAAAGAAGATAGTGATGAACACCTTGTTTTTCTTGTCCGTGGGGCCGTGTTGCCCTGTAGACCACGGGTCGAGTCGGCCACTAAGCTACCGAAGTCGGCCACGCGACTCGGTCGAAGAGCTGACGCACACGTGGCTATCGTATGCTATCGTGCTGGCAGGTTCACCAGCTTCTCACCGAGGCAAGCGATGTTTGTCCACAAGCGCTTTGTGTGACTTGACTTTGGTTTCCTTTTAAGCCAGTGGGGCTTGCACTTCCAATGCTTTAATGCTGTTGGAGCCATGGCAATGGCGCATGTTTGAGCTTTCCTACACGTTGCGCAGGCATCTAATTTGCGAAAGGCCTTGCACAAAAATACTCAAGAAGAAGATCAGAGTGTTGAGCACGGCGAGCAGAGCGAGCAGGCCGTTTTTCGTTTTTACTGAATGGAGAGTTTTTTTCTCTATATACCTAGTAGTGATGGCCTCCAACCTAATAGGAATTGCCTCCACCCTAAGAGCGATGGCCTCCAACCTACTAGCGATGGCCTATGCTTCAACTGCTGCCAGTATGCCCCTGGAACCTGTCTCAGAAGTCTTAGAGACAGATCGTGCAGGCTTCGGAGGAGTCCGGCCGTGAAGCAGCCGATGTCTCAGTTTGACCTTGCAAACTGTTGGAATATGATGTCGCTAAGGCATATAAGGGCACTTCTCCACAGTGTTGTTCAATTGTTTCTACTAGCTTCTCGTTCCTAGTAGTAAGGCCCTTGTTCCTAGTAGCGATGCCCTTTGCTCCTAGTAGCGTCCTTGCTCCTAGTAGTAAGGCCAGGAGCCCCTAGTAGCTTCTTGTTCCTGATAGAAGGGCTTAGGGGTTCAGGTTTCGCCTTTCTTGTACAAAGCGATATGTGGAAGGCCTTTTTGTGTTTCCAGACCCGCTGCACGAATGGGATGAAACTGAAACACAAGTTGTGTCTCTAAAATGTGTTCATTCAACTTTGCACTTTGGAAAGTAATGATTTAAATTGATCAAGACATGTCCACAGATTGACGACACAGGGAGGCGGTTAAGATGACAATGATTCATAATAACAGAAGTGATCAGGGCTGCAGAGACAAGCTTGATGACGACGAATATGACCATAACTACATATCGACTGTTGCTTTGTCGTCACCAAAGCTATATCAGATATAAAGCCAACTGTGGGCTTGTACTGTATCCGGCCCTTTTTTGTACTAGGTTGGTTGCTATCGCTATTTGGTGGAGGCCGTCGCAAGCAGGTGGAGACCATCGCTAGTAGGTGAAGGCCATCGCCATTAGGTGGAGACCATCGCTAGTAGGTGCAGGCCAGGTGGAGGCCATCGCTATTAGGTTCCATTTGCTAGTAGGTTGGAGGCCATCACTATTAGGTGCAGGCAACAGGAAAGACGTCCACAGTTTGACGCTATTTCCTGGTCGTCATCGTTCATGTTTGTGACCATCCAGCTCTTTTGTTGTTCAGCTGAAGAAGCGGGCTCTGCCTTAGCCCCCCCTTTACTGCTGAGGAAGTGGAAGAGTTTGAAGTTTGGCCCGAGTGGACGGTTGGACCAGAGATGTCCCATGCCAAGACCGGGGAATTCCTTTCGGAAAGGTGCCTTGAACTGCTTCAAGATTCACAATTGAGCGCGCTCCTCACACGAAGTTTCGATGGTCTTCAGTGAATCAGCTTTGTCATAATGGTAGGTTGGAGGCCATCGCAAGTAGGGTGGAGGCCATTGCTATTAGGTTGCCAATGTTGGAGGCCATTGCTATTAGGCTCCTTTTGCTATTAGGGATTGGGCACAAAGTGGCCGGGTACATGCATGACGGAGACCGGGCGATGCCTACCTTCCCGCTGAAGATGCCAGGCACTATGGCTTTGCAGACCGCACACTGAAACTCAAGCCCGTGTCTCGCTCGAATTTTGACACTACTAGGGGCTCCTGGCCTTACTACTAGGAACAAGAAGCTACTAGGGCTCCTGGCATCGCTACTAGGAGCATTTTCGCTGTATTTGTATTTTTGCTTGTGCGCAAGATGCAGAGAAAATGTGTGTGTGTGTGTGAGAGGGTGCCCGTGTAGATCCTTGGGAGTGGGGCGGCCTCGTTCCATCCATGTGTCCATTGTGTTGGCACACTTAGACTTGTTGTGTCATCGTGTTTCTTTTCAGCTTGGGTGGCCAACTAGACTGACTCAACGGCTAGATGCTGCTAGCTCTTGATGCCAGGATTTCACCTCCTCGTATTCTTCCAGCCTCCTGCACCACCACCGCGCTGCGAAGTGCGCGTGCAAGTTTGAAGATCTTGTCATCAGCCCAATCTCGCCGCAACGCATGATTTGGGTTCCTCGGCGCATGATGTGCAAACGGTGTTGAACGGTTTGAGTTAGTCTTTTCACTTGACAGGGTGTTCAGATTCTGCAGAGCCACCGAGACAAGTGCAACTCAATCTTCATGTGTGTTTGTGCATGTGGAATTGATCCACCTCCTTGAAAATACATAGGCATATAGGCGGCATCAATACAGCAGACCCGGACGACACACCATTTGTGCGACAAGAGCTGGGGCAAGTTGCATCGCGATGGCCTCCACCCTATCAGCAATGGCCTCCAACCCAATAGCGATGGCCAACACATCACTATTTTCCTGGTGGTGAAAGTGCTCGCAGGGCATGGTTGCTAGCTTTACTCCTGCTGGCTACTAGCACTATCACTATCCTACCTCTCGCGGCATCGGCGAAAGGCAACAGCAGGAGGAAGAGTAGTAGCAGACATTAGTCCTCCTCCTCCTCGTCCTGGTTGTAGCAGTCGTAGTACGGTTTTTGGTGCCCTGGTGGTGGCGTCGGAAGTGGCCGTCGTAGTGGCACTGGCAGTAGCATTGCCAGCACTGCTGCCTGCTTTTATTGTGTCGTTCTCCTGATGCTGCTCTTTGGCCAGTTGCGCTGTTCCCATTGCACAAAAAACAACCCCGTACTATCCCGTACTACCAGATGATAAGAATACGCTCACGAGAATCATGCCACAGCATCCACCAAGCAAAGGAAACACAGACACCTGGTAATAATCAAGAGGGCGGTCCCAAATCACGGAGGCAAGGGGAATCACCGGACCCCAGGACCTGTTTTGAGGAGAATCACATGACTCCTGTTTTGCGCCAACAAGGAGATGGACACTACTACCTTTCCATCTCGTGACACGGTGAGTCAAAAGGCGCATTTTGTTCTAACGGACCACAAGCAGCGGGTAACGCTTTGCAACAGAAGAACAAGCAAATGCACGCACAGCTTGACACGACCTGGGTTTGCTACATAGTGACTAGCGTAGGATCTTGATTGGTTCACCTTGAGCATTCCTGCAAACAATTGGGGCGGGATGGTTATAAACCTCAATCCTGATCATGGAGATGTTCTTTCCTATTCGTGTGTTTCTTTTTCGTGATCGAAGGCATTATTTGTCCGCATTTGATGCGTACATAAATACATAATTACAGATGATATATACATGCTTGTTCCTGCCTAAATATCCTTTGCCCCCTACTCTTTATACTCATGTCCATATGCTTCCCGTTTCCGACTCTTAGATACATGCTAAGGACATCTTTGCAAGTAGAAATAGGTTAGCAAGAAGTAACAAAACACTAGTTTAACAAGAGGGAAGCCAATTGAGACAACCAAGAGCTTGTTACAGAAACAGGAAAGTAGTTCCATTGCGTCAGCAGGAGAAAACAAAGTACGAGGAGGAGCCAACCACTGGAGAATAGTACAAATAAGCCAAGACAGGAAGAGCCTATGTTTCAGCAGGGGAGTGTCCGCCTTTGGCCTTGAGAAAAAGTTTTGCAAGAAATAGAAAGCCACTTGACCAAGAGAAGCCCTTTGAGAATAGAGTAAAGAAAAGAACCAGGTAAGACTGATAGAGAGAAACGCTCAATAGATAAGACGAGAAGAAGCAAGCTAGTAGTTAAACAAATTAATCAAGGAAGGGTAGAGAAACCAACTAAGAAGAGGAGCAACTAAGTAGCTATTTGAAGATTGTTGGGTCTTAACATGTTTTTTGTATATGCTTCCAGGATCGAGTTTGGGGCGATAAACGAGGAGCGGAAACTGTGTGTTGTCTCTTTTTTGTGCTTCTCCTTCTCTCATTCTGAAATATTTAGGACACAGACACGCGCGAACACCTATACGCTGCAAGTAGAGGCAACTTGTGCAATATTAGCCAACTAGACCAGTTCAGCAAACGGTACCCCAGATAAGACGGGTTTAGATAGGATGACATTCACTTTTCCACACATTATCATCATTATAGCTACTCATTAAGTCACATATGTTCACTTTATGAGCACCTCTAGGAGCAAGGACGCTACTAGGGGCTCCTGGCATCGCTACTACTAGGAGCACAGGACACCAATGCCCTATACCCTAAACCCTATTTTGATTAACCCTATTTTGATTGACCTGTGTTGACCCCATCGCATTTGGGCCCCCGAAGCCACCACCAGCAATAGGCTGACCTCAATTATGGACAGTTCGAACAGTGACCAACAAGGCACACAAGCAAGTCATGACTCAAAGATCCAAGCAAATCAGCCATGCATGGCATGCAATGCATGGCAGCAAACACAAGCACACACAAACTGTTCAATCTCCACTTCTGGATTGTCACCAAATTTGCAACACTTTTCTACAAACTGCATGACAGCTCGTCCAAACATTATATATAGTAATGTTTCTGAAGTGACGAGTTGCTCACGTGCGTTTATGGCAAGCATTGCTCATGTTCCATGTGATTGCCGCGTAGGTAACCTAGATGCCTAACAACTGTCCCCATCGCATTTGACTGATTTTGACTGCAAAAAGGGGTCGATATCAATCGAGGCATTGCAAAAGGGGGTCAATTTAAGGAACCAGAGTTGGGAATCGCAAATTCGAGCTGGAGACATTCAGATCAATACCTCACCAGTCGCAGATTGCACTTCTATTTTTGGATGTTTCTGGAAACGCACATGGTTCCATGATCATGTTCAAGCGAATGTCTCTCCCTGAGTGCATAGAACAAAGGCGCTTGCCCGGCATTTTGTGCATGATGTGTCTCTCAGGATATCCTTGGCGTGCTATTTCTCATGTATGACATGCAGCTGATCTGCACTTTCAATACTGGCTGTGAGTAAGTCTTAAGTTGTTTGTTCCACTTGCCATAGCGTATTCAGGGGCTGCTGTGCCCTGGTTTTGCACCTCAGGATTTGGATTCCAATGCACCTTGGTCAGGAAAAAATGCTATTAGGTTGGAGGCTGTCGCTAGTAGGTTGGAGAGCTATTAGGTTGGAGGCCATTCCTATTAGTTTCTGTTTACATGTAAATTCTATTGATTAGCTTCTTGTTACTAGTAGCTACTTGCTCCTACTGGTACGGCCAGGAGCCCCTAGGCCAAGGCCCTAGTAGCGTCCTTGGTAGCTTCTTTCGGTGCCTGTTCCGAGACTTCAAGGCAAGCGTTCACACCTCCAGCCAGTCTTTTCGCAGATTCCATTGATTTCACCGTGGCCACCTATTGGACCCTGGACATCATTGGCACTTTCTTCACTGCCTACTATGGACTCAAGGGAGAGCTGGTGAGATCGCATAAGCAAATCGCTTGGCATTATTTGACGCTTGGAGAAACTCCGCTTCTGCGGGGCACTTGAGACGAGAAAGAGAAGAAAAAGAAAGCAGAAAGTGCACTTTCTAGAACTTTTCATTGTTTTGGGGCACTTTGACCCCGTGACTTTCAAGCCTTCAAGGCTCGTTTGTTTGATCATCTCAGTGGGCGGAAGGTGCAGATAGCCAAAGGTTGATTTGTGCAATGATGGATCCAGTGAAGAGTACTGTGGTGATTTGCTATGGTGGAGGGTCATGTGGTAAAGGATCACAGGCACAGGTCACAACGTTGTTTTGTGATGTGGTGAGGTCCGACGTGCGGATTTTGCACGTTCCCTTGCTCTAGAAAACTCGGAAATATCAAGAATGATCACAATGTTTGAAGCTTCCTTTGATGGAGGCCATCGTTCTTAGGTGGGGCCCATCGCTAGTAGGTTGGAGGACATTGCTATTAGGTTGGAGGCCTTGTCTTATGAATTATCTCTTCAAAATGTTGGAAGCTTCCTGTGATTAAATTGTTCGGAAAATTGCCCATCCATGTGGACAATCCTCGACAAACATGGTGCGAACATGGTGCGTATGTTTTCTTTCATGTTGCCAAGCTTTTTGCCAATAGCTGCATTTGTGGCCACTAGGAATGGTTACAATTGCTTCATGTGAACGTCGAGTAGACAGTCAAATCTTTGTCGTTTGAGTGTGTTTGGTATTGAAGGATATACCGCACCCAAGGAAACGCTGGTTCCTATTGGATATCATCATTGTGACAGTCGACTGGACATTCATGGCTGCCACGTTAGGACGAGAAAACCGAAGATTGTGGCTTTCTGCATGTTTCTGCATTTCCCTGGCCTCTAGTGATCTCTAAGCTAGGTTTTCTTGCTGGTTCGGCCCTGCTTCTTTGCAGACTGGTGAAGTTGTTTGTGTTTTTGTTGCTCACTTGGGGTCAGGAGAAGCTCAAGGCAATGCCATGGAAAATGCCGAAGGGTCTGGGTTGGCACGCCTTGGAAAGGCCAGTTGTGGAAGAAGGTTTGTGCAAGTATGTCCAAGACTACACTATCAGAGCGATGGCCTCCAACCTAGCGATGGATGGTCTGTCCTTTTGTATGGACAGTCTTTGTGTAGTCCAAGGCGGGTCCTTGCGCCTGTCCGGTCCTTGCGCAGGTCATTCGTGTCGCACGGATTCTTCGAACTCTGAGACTTCTACGGCTTATGAAGCTGCGGTCGGTGGACTCAGAGGGACATCTGACAAGTCGTCTTAGTGTCCAACTCACAAGCCTAAGTCACTAAGTGGCCTAAAATCTGCTAGTAGCAGGAACTCCTTCCACCCCCCGTTTTCACAGAGGCTGCGAGAGAGGGCCCTCCTGGCAAGGGTAGCAAGGAATGCTGCGGGTTGCCATGCACAAAAGAATGCGATCGGCATTTGTCAAACCAATTTGCAACACCGTGCCTCTAAAGCACCGGCTTTCAACTCTCTCCGGATGGTGGCCGTCACGGGTACCGCGTAGCACCCACACACTGAGTGAAACCATGTGATCAAGGCTTTTGATGCTTGCAGCCCTCTGTATGGATAGTGTCGGTGGTTTCAGCCTGAAATGACAAGCTTGGCCTGAGTGACTGCCGGCGCCTTGTTGGTACATGGATGCTGCACCAGCTCTCTTCACATACGTAATTAGGCAGAACACGATTGACAGAGACAAGCGAGAACACTCGATTGACAATGGCAGATGCATCGCCATGTCATTCCAAACATCTCCAGGGAGCAAAGGTCCTGGAAGATAACAATATACATACAGCTCAAAATCAATTCCACCCACGACAAACCGAAACCGGCACCCTCCTTGATACCTGATTGAAAAGACCAATGCATGCAGCTCAGCCTTTCCAAATTCGCGATAAGAAGCTTTGTGTTCCAATAAGGCAACAGGGGCCACCCTTGCTTCTTCCAGCCGCTTCGAGCTGGAAACACCATGGGTGTACAATGTGCCAACTCTAGACAATAACCCATACAGTCCACCGCCTTCCTAGAGTAATGAGTCACATTTGGTCGAACGGAGTGGGGACAGATGAGGAATTGGTTCAGGACAGCACGTTCAAAGTCAGAGAGCTCTGATGTGCTTTGCGTGATCCTTCACCCTGGCAATCGTGTTGTTTGAACCCGGCTGGCCAAGTTTGAAAGTGAAGCCAAATGAAGATGTAACTATGAGTTGGACAAAGCGGCAAAGCATGTAGAACATTGTAGAACGGGTTGTGTTTAACGCCTTTGGTTATCCACATTGATAGCCACACAGGCACATTGCTCAGAAACACTTGCAAGGTGCAAGGCCATGATTTCAGTGCGTTGAAAACCGTGTTCACATTGACTGTGATTTGTCCAACGTGCCGGATAGTTGGCATCAGGCCGGCAGACTTCCCGGCAAACAGGGGAGGGGTCTGAAGAAACAGAACGGTTTCAACCAAAACAGGTCCACAGGAACAAAGACCCAAAGAAAACATATATTACTGTTTTCTGAGAAGGAGAGAAAATCATGAAAATGTCTAAGGCAAAAGTTCAAGGGATAGAGAAAAGTACAGAAAAGATGTTTGAAGAATAAAGAAGCTCTAGAGTTTGAAGATCAAGAAAACAAAAGGGAAAACGGTCAAAGTAAAAAGCGTCCAAAGAAAGAATGAAAACATTTGAATAATGAAAATGTCTAAAAAGCTAAGAAAGAAAACATGCCTTAAGAAAGACAATACAGAATCATTGAACAAAATGGACAAACCGGTATAAATAAAAGAAATCTGGTCTGAAGAAATGATTGAACAAATAAGAAAAGGACTAAAGAAGAAAAGGTAGTAACAAGAAGCTACTAGGGGCTCCTGGCATCGCTACTAGGGGCTCCTGGCCTTACTACTAGGAGCAAGAAGCTACTAGTAACAAAGTTCTCTATAAGGAGTTGTGTTCCTAACAGCTGAACTGAGAGGTCAATTGCCCGGTTCGCGCCAAAAGGGGGCGCGCCGCCGCGCCACTACTAAGTCGGCTCAGGGGCGGGCCATTGTGCCCAAGGGGCTGCTACCAAAAGGTTTTAGGCTGTGAGAGTGTCCATGTCTCTTGGTATAGATTCCTTACCCCCCATGACATCTCATGGCTCAAATACTCACAAGACTGCTGTTAGTTGATTTTGCACAGACATGGAATGAAAGTGCACCTTGGTTGCTTGTACTTCAACGGTTTGTTCTTGTCGGACATGAGCCCGTGAGCGTTCCAGGCACATTTTCTTCGCCATCCAAGAGCGAACTCGCCTCAGCTGCGATCATCCAAATCACACTGTGATCATCGGCCTCAGCTGAGGCATTGATTCGGAGGTGGTCTTCATTTTGGTGGGCACCGTCAAGAACTTGTCGCTGTCGCAAGAACTTGGCAAAGTGTTGTTTTTTCCGGGACATCATTCATGAGAGTATTTGGGCAAAACGATGATCGGTCGATGCAAGCGCGCTTGTAGGCCTTAGGCAACACCTTTTTTAAAATCATTCTTGGCATCCTTCAGGAAACGTAGTGCTTGGTCGTTCGTTTACTTTTGGGCTTCTGGGCTTGGTCGCAGTGGAACCTGAGCCTTAGTCGGTTGGGATCATGGCAAAGCCGTGACGACTTCACATTTGTAGCGGACGGGTTTAACCTTTTTGCCCAAATCTAACAGTAGCATCCTTGCTCCTAGTAGTAAGGCCAGGAGCCTGAACAAATGGGTTTCAAAGATCCACCGGAATAAAGAAGCAAAAAGGTCAGAAGCACACTAACACATTTGGGAACACAATAGACTGTGTTTGACTCAATGTGATGGCTGTTCAGGCAAGTTCTGACAAAAATATGACATACTGTTGGAAGTCGTTCATTCACCAGCAGCAGGAAAACCCTTTGTTGTTGTTGTTGTTGCTTGGTTGGCATCTACAGAGCTGGCGACAGACGATGCCACTCCCTGTAGTGAAGTGGCGAAGTCGTGCGTCTTTGCTGGTGAAGTGGTGCGCGTCTACAGGTGGTGCAGGTTACTGACGGTTAGTGCCTACAGGCCTACAGTAGGTTAGAGGCCAACGCTATGGCCATCGCTCTTAGGTTGGAGGCCATCGCAAGTAGGTAGGCCATCACAAGTGGTGAAAGTCACGTTCTACGTGGCGACTCGCATCCCCACATCCCCTGGCTTGGCCGGGCATGGGGGATTTGCAAAGAATATATCGACTAATTATAGATATCAAAGCAAATGTCCGATCAAGAAAAAGACTAAATATTGACATTCACGGTATCGTTGCGCAGGAGGTAAGTCAAGAGATTTCTCTCTATTGTTTGGCACATTGATCGCTTTACGCTCTTCACAAGAGAGTTCGTGTATTACTGGTGGTGAAGTGGTACGTGAAGTGGTTGTGAGGTGAAGTAGTGCGGCCTCGCAGCTTGTGAAGGGTACAGGAGTGTTTGACTGCTGAAGTGGTTGTACCTTACTGCTGAAGTGGGAATGCCTTATCACTGCATGAGGCTCGTCATAGCAGCTTCCTCGATGCCTAATCCACGTTACAGTATTGTGCCGCAACGTGGGTTCACACCACGAGCGCTAGGGCGGCTCTTGCTCCAAACATGTGGTGTACAAAAACATTCCACACTATCGAACAGGATAACATTCTCAGACTGAGGCTGGTCTTACTTTTCGTGAATCACGTGTTCGCTTGCTTATGGTTTTTGATTGGCAGTACAGGAGAAGGAGCCGGTTTTGCGGGATGGAGGTGAAACGAGAGATAATCACCTGCTGTGCACCTCAAATCGGTGACAGGAGATAATCACTGGGTTCACTTCCACCGAATTCTCGATGCAAATGTGGTGGAGCAGTATATGTGGAGTCTTCATTGGTCCTTGACACAGTTCACGCCGGCAGGCTTGACGCTCTCTTGATGTCTCATCAAGACACTGTCATTTGTCATCTCATTTGTGACAGGCACAGTAGTGCATCCACGCAATGTATATGAACGGGCATTCAACGCTTTCGCACTCAGATTTTCGGGACCAGCTACTAGAGACCATCGCTATTAGGTTGGAGGCCAACTGCAGTTGAACCTTCGTTCCCTGAGGTTTTGCTTATATTGATTGCTATGGTGGGCTTCTCCTCCTTTGTTAGTGCTGCCACCACGTTTGGTCATTCTTGGTCACTCGTGCAAGGATTGCCAAGTGTTGTTAATGATGGTGCCATGATGAGGTGCAATTACCGCATCGATGACCAGACTGCGCAGTCTGCAGGGCAATGAACTCTCCGAGGCCTTTCTTTTGCGCAGGCTGCTTGGCGGAGGAAGATGTGCAGGATGAGGAAGTATGGGAAACGTGTGGCGGACATGCCTCTTTGTAGCTTTGGGAGCCCTCTCAGTAGCCTTTCGGAAGCCTTTACATGTGTCCATGTTTGAGGTTCTTAAAGGAGAATCACATCTCTGCAGACCTGCAGCCCCCGCCTCGGTCAAGGAGTACGTCGCTTCTGGTACTTGTCTCAATCCACAGCATTGCTGTGCAGCTCAGGTCAAGAGTAGTTCGCTACATTGACATGGCCATAGAGGCGTCAAAATTCAACTCACATATGGTAAGGCATGTTAATGCTTGCAGCTTAAACGATGTGCAGACTCCCTTTATAACCTATAAATGACCTGTTTTCATGACCTGTTCTTCTTCGCTTTGAATGGTAAGGCTTCTTTCATGACGAAGGCCAGGTAACAGAGGATCGACCGCCATTCGAACGTGAAAAGGTGAACCGGAAGAAGATCGACAAAAGTCGCGTGCAATCTTTGAACATGCTCAGCGGTCCCTTGCGCGTGGAGTTGCAGAAGGACGGCAGTGAGAACCGTTTTTGAAAAAACCCAGGGGGGTAGAGTAGAGGTGAGGTAGGTTAGCTAGAGGTAGGTAGCTAGTAGAAGAGGTAGTAGCTTGGGAGTCGCTAGTACCTGCAAGTAGCTACTATCGGCAGGACGCAGGATAGCTCATGCTTCTTCAAGGAAGCTGCCCCCCACCACCGTAACGGCAGCGGGGGAAGCTTCCTTAAAGAAGCGCTCGCACTAATGATTTGGTTCCTAGATTTTCAGGGAAACTTAACATTAGAACTCAATGCTATGATCGGCAGCTCCTGAGCATTTTGCAGTTGAAAGAGCGCTGGTCTTCAGACTCGCTGTGTGTTATTTTTAGGAGTTGTATTTGCCACACATGGTTGTTTGCAATTTCTTCGTCCGCTACGCCAAGAACGATGCGGCCCCCAGCTTGGGCTTATATAGAGTGTAGTTTAAGAACTGTCAGCAGAGGCGTTTGATGGTTGAAACTGAGGCCATCAATCAAATATGCTTCAAGGCATGCCGAAGCTGGATTCATTGCAGATTGCCCATGTCAATGGAATTACCATCTGAATTACCTGTCCCATTGCAGGCTGTGGAGAAGATGAATCTTTCGAGATCTGATGTTCTTTTCCAGGTGAATGGCGAGTGCCACATGAGCTTCAGCAGCACCCAGTTCAGCCGGCAAGTTTTACGGGCTTTGTTGAAATGGAAGACGAGGCAAGAACTGCCAACTCAAGTGATGTAATAAAGACATTTTGCTCTTCTAAATCTTCTAGTGAGGGATGGGTCAGTGATATCCAAGACCGAAGGCCTTCTTTGTAGTCTAGCAGTTTGATGCACATACTTATTAGCTCTTTCTATACCTTTCGTTGGATTGCTCCATGCGCAACTGAGGATGTTTTTCTCGACAAGCGGTTGCTGGTCCGCATTTGGTGATGTTCCGCAATTGTGAAAGAATAAGTTGCCAGCGATGGTTGCCAGCATGAGCATGCATGTGGTTTTCAATCATGCCAACTGCTGGTCGCGCATGCTTAAGTCAGTCATTTTTGTTTGGCCTGGGAACGTTGTCAACCGCTCATCTTGCCCACAGAACAAGCCCTATATGAATTAAGTTTAGAGGAGAGACAATGCAATCGGAACAGGACACAATGAATCTAAACTGACTTGGTCGCCTGCGAGATGTTGTTGGCACGAAAAGGGAAACAAACTTGCTGGACACATCTTGAGAGCCCAAAACGCTGACCCGATGAGATGAAGTTTCGCCTTGTTGTCCGTTGTTTCGCAGAAAGCACTGAACAGACACTTCGTTGGGCCTGTGTTGGAGCAAGATCCTCAAGACTCCTTGATATCCTTTCATTCACAAGAGGATCAAGAAGCTACTAGGAGCAAAGGGCATCGCTACCTAGGAGCAAGGACGCTACTACTAGGAGCTCCTGGCATTACTGCTAGTGCATTCTTGCTACTAGTAACAAGGACGCTACTAGGAACAAGTGCCACGCTATCGTAACAAGTGCCTTACTAATAGTAACAAGAAGCCACTAGGGTGCGAGATCAGTTGGGTTTTGTTGAGTTGGGCGCGGGCGTTCCGGTGCCCCAACGGCACGGAGCCACGCAAACGCACTTTACACCAGCCTCACCAAAGCACTCGGGACGAGTGAACGGGGTGCAAGCGGAAGGAAGGAAGGAAGGCGGATGCACAAGTAAAAAACCCATAGATAAATAATGCTGGCAAACAGAATGATCGGTTGATGTTCCTTGAATACCTGCTCTTAGTTAAATTAACATGCATGTGCAATGGAAGACGTGCAAGAGTCAGAGTGGGAGAGTGTGAGGCGACCTAATCAAACCAAAAATTTTCATTTGGCCAAGGGAGCTTGTATACCACGGCCAAAGGATACGCCTGCATGGGAGGCTTGGATGTTAGTAGTCAGTGTCGAACTGTTCGACATGTCTTTGGCCAGGCCAATCAAAAGCGATCCCGCAGGATTGCCAGCATACCGCTCTTTCATCGAGTCTTGACACTCTCCAAGGAGTGAGTTGGACTTGGACTTGTCCTATTCAGGCATTCTAATTCTATTGAATGTTTGTTTCTAGTAGCATCCTTGTTCCTAGTAGTAGCGTCCTTGCTCCTAGTAGCGATGCCCTTTGCTCCTAGTAGCGAACATTGCTATTCAGTCCTTCCAACAACTTGTCCCAAAGCAGCTGGTGGAAAGGACAGCCACTTTTGCGAGCATACTCTTTGGCTGCCTTGGTACCACCGAGGGCGGGAAAGCAATCAGCTCCAGGTTGCCCCGTGGTGTTGACAAACTGTGGTATTCCCATGCTCCCACCCTCAGCCAGTCTGGGTGATGCGGCGACGTATCCCTAAGGGTTCTTGCAAGGCAGCCACAAAAAGCGCCAAAAAGTAGGTTTTAGCCTTAACATTAGCTCACCCATACAACGACGAAAGAAGAAACGGACAAAGACACGACAAGATGCCCTTCACGTTTCCCCAGAGACAGCGGCGAGACAGGAACTATGGGAGCTTTGACTGACAGCGAGCTTTGGTCTGGAACTTGAGATTTTCCACTAAATGCCCAGCAGTGCCGCTCAGGAGATGCGTCAAGAGATATCATGGCGCACTTTAGGATGAAGCATCATGCCCCAAAAAAAAAAGAACAGGAAAAAGGAACAACAAAAAGACACAAGAACCTTAAGGGGCCGAAGAAAGAGGAAAAGCAAAGATTGATACGGATTGATATAGATTGAAAATTTGCCTTCGACACTCCGATTTACTTAGACCTTGGACAGCTTGAAGTTTCGAGAAATAACTGCCGAGTACAAGGAGGGCAAGGGTGGCAACAGACCATGTAACCACAAGCTGCTTTATTTCCTATGTTAAACCTGTGCCTGTCAAACGATCCTAGGTGCGTCAATCCTTCCTGAAAGGACATTTTCAGATCGCCAAAGCTTACGCACAGCAGTTTGCTCAAGACCTGCAGGCCTTTGCTTTCCGTATTTTTCTTTTGCAAGATGCCATGATGAAAGGAGCAGAACCAAATCCCTGGGCAAAAGAGAAATTTCTGGAAGCAAGCTTGTGAGGTTAACTATACAGTAAAGCACACGGAAGAAATGCGGCCTTTGCAAGTGAAGTTTGGCTCGAAACAGTGTTGGCCCTGTAAGCTCACTGGCAATAGGCCAGTGCAGATTTGTGTGCAGCCCGATCTTGTCTCTTGAAAGCCTTACGACAATGACCGCGAAGGTATCCTTACACATTTGTTTGCTTTTGCCGCCGCATGCGTCAGTGTGTTCTTGGGGATTCTTGCTCTGCTATTGAAGCTGATGAGCTTCAAGACGCTCTTTCTGGAGACTCCTTGCTGCAACATACCAGCCGGCAGCTGCAGAACAAGAGCGCCAAGGTGTTCCCGAAGGGGTTTTCATCTTTTGCAAATGCCATGCTGGAAGAGATCGAGGCACTATGCAGAGGTTGTGGGTCACTTGTCCAGGAGTGATGACCCAAACATTTTCCAACCCAACTCAGGCTTGCCAGATCATGGCAAGTTTTCTAGCAAACTCTCAAGGCTCTGTGGAATCCATCAAGTGCTTGAAGATGGCCCTGGACTACGCTGACCAGCATGCTTTGCCAGAAGATTGTATTCTGGAAAACGGCCAGGTGCATTCCTCATGCTGCGTCTATGAGAAGAGATGCAGTGCTACGAACCCGCTTGATGGCTGTCCATCCTTTGTGTTTCCTCCACGCAACATTTTTGACCCAGATTCTTCCGACGTCACGTGCGTTGGATCTAACGAGCTATCCCCAGTTGCCACTGGAGTTTGCAAGTGCAAAGGCAGCAAGGTTTGTGTAAAAGACAGTGGCAAAAACTCTAGGTGTGTTTGATGACAGCGCGATGTCAAAGAGCATCTGCATGCTAGCCTCGACAGGAAAACGCCGATATGAATTTGCTTTTTCATTGCTTGCTTTACTTGCTCGTTTTGTGTCCCTTGAAGCAAGCTGTCGGCTGTGCCCCAGTTCTTATCGCGAGGAATTCAGTGATGAGCATGGATGTGCTTGGGACCTTCCAAGGGAGGCAGACCTGGCAAGACCATGCAAGACCTTCAACCACTCTAGTCTCCAGTCGTGTTTTCTTACAACCATCGTCAAACAGTCCTGTGTGGCAGCCTGTGGCACTGTTCCTTGGAAAAGCCAAAAAATGTCAAAAAGTCCTGTGCTGATGAGGGAGATGTGTTGAATTCAATGTGTTTCGGGCGTTGAGACAGGGCGCGTCCGCCGGTTCATCCTTTGGAGGTCACCGCACCCCAAGAGCTACAAAACGACAACCACTGTCTACAAGTCGACACTGGAGCAGCAGCAGTTAGAGGAGCGTGGCGATGAAACAGTGGTGCGTTCAGCATTCCAAGAGGTCTTCCCGAGCTTCGGGGCAAGGCATGGCAAGGCATGATTGCACTAGAACAAAGACGCTACTAGGGGCTCCTGGCCTTACTACTAACTACTAGTTATTGCACTAGTGATTGCACTCTATCCAACAAACAGGGAAATGGAACGTGGCCACTATGTTTGGGTTCCTCTCCATGAATTTCCGTGAGAAGCCTTGACATGTCACCCAAGCACGAGTTTGTTGGCGGCTGATTTTTGGATCGGGTACAGGAGTTGAAGATGAGCGAGCTGCTTGCTGCCGCTCACCAAGAGCTTCCAACCTACTAGCGATGGCCTCCAACCAAAAACACGGCAATTTTCCACAGACGAAGGGCCGAATGTCCAGTGTTCTTAGCGGTGTTAGCTTCACATTCTTCCAGGCCTGCATTCAGGAGGATTTGATCAGGAGACACTGGAATCGCAAGTTCGGTGGACCAAGGCAGGTGATCGAACGAATTGTTTCCGAGCCATCCCTTGCCAGGACATCGCGCCACAGGCCAGGCACGAATGTTACAAGGACATTCGTCTCGATGTGTCGATTTGTCGTGCAAAGCCAAAGGGGTTCAACCCAACTTCAGTGCAAGTTTGGATGGCGACTTGCGGCAATAGTTCGGATCGGCTTCAGGTTCAGGCAAAGCTCTCCAAAGCGAAAGCCTCCCTCTGACGGTGAGGCCATGTTTTGCCACAGGACTAATCGAAAGAGAGAGAGAGAGAGAGGAAGGAAATGTTTGGAACCAAATGAATAGTGCAAGCTCTTCTTCAAGCAAGCTTGCCCCCCTCAGGCGGGCTTGAAGAAGCGTGAGCATGCGTAAGCTATCCTACGCTCCTTTTACTAGGAGCGTCCAGTACCTAATAGCTACTAACTAGCTTATACCTCTTCCTATAGCGGCCTACCCCCTGCACTGACAAAGTAAAAAGGACTATTATATATACATTATATATATAAATATCATTATACATTATACATTATATCTCTATATCATTTAATGGAAAACAGAACCCGGTTTGAGAGAGAGAGAGAGAGAGTCCGACCAACCTCGACTTCCTCGCAGGTTTCTTCACAGGTTGGGCAAATCGCACAGTCTCAAGAGTCTCAGGAGCCCAGCCCTTGGAGGCCGAAAGAACAAGAAGCTACTAGTAGTAACAAGAACCCTACTAGGATTATTCCTTTTCTTTTTCCTTTGTTTCTAATAGCGATGGCCTCCAACCTAGTAGCAACCGTATTTAGACAAACAAGAACAATGCAAAGGGACCTATTCTTTTATCTCTTCTTCTTTTAGTGAAGCCGTGTTCCCCTAGAAACTCACAAGCTCGTCAAAGGCAGAAAACCAAAGCATGATCTGTCCAGGCTCTGACAACCCATCTCTTTTCAGTGATAGAGTGGCAACGGACTTCCACGAGCAGCGCATTTGAGTTTTGTTCTATCAGTCTCACTGACGGCGACGGTGCAAATGCGCAGTGAAGCACTACGACACTATTTTCAAACAAAAGGTTAATGTCACGCGCCATAGTGGCTCCTGGCATCGCTACTAGGAGCAAGGACGCCTCTAGGGGCTCCTGGCCTTACTACTAGGAGCAAGGATGCTACTTGGAACAAAGGGCATCGCTACTAGGAGGAAGGATGCCATAGGATGCCATAGGTCACTACCTTCCCTCAGCCGTGACTACCCTTCCGTTATGTTTTGGAATGCAATCGGCACTCCAGAGTCGCCAGCAATCGAACTGCGGCATTTGCACGGCCAGTTTTTCGCAGGACCACATACAATGTGCGCCTCATAAAGCCAAGCAGAATCTTGAGAACCCAGAATCATTGTGCAGCCATGGGCACAAAAAGTTTCAGGTTTTGGTAGCTCAGATTGAGCTTCTTTGGGCTGATTGATTCAAACTATGCCGAGGCTAAAGAGGTACTCTTAATTCTTGGACCGACTTATGATGCCATTACGTCGAATCGGACGTTTTGGAGCCATCAGTTGACAGACCCACGCAGCTTTGGATACAACGTAGAACAAGAGTATTTATGATATTTAGGTGAAAGACTTGTAAACCTATACCTATGGAAAGCAAGAAGAGTGCCAAAATGTGCCAAAGCACAGCTTAGTGGACATTTCTGAAAGATATTGCAAGGCCTGCGCCAAAGGCGCCCCTTCGGCCGTCCGTATGAATGCGCCGTCCGAGCCCCCGGCCGTTGCAAGTCAGGGATGACTTGGAACGTCGACAGCAGCCCCGATTGATGCTAAATGCCGTTGATGGCTGATGGAACTCACTCGTTTGCCTTTGGTGTTCGAAGCACGGGGACTGACCTGTTGAAATTGGACCGGCGCAACAAAGCAACGCCGCTGGCCTTCTGAGTGCGGAAGCATGCTTTGCTACTAGGAGCAAGAAGCTACTAGGGGCTCCTGTCCATACTACTAATAGGAACAAGAAGCTACTAGGAGCAATGACAAAGCGCATCGCTACTAGGAGCAAGGACGCTACTAGGGGCTTTGCTAAATGCCTATGCCACAAACATGTCCTCCATCGTTTGCAGGTTCTGTCAGACGTGTCAGATTATTCGACCACCGCGAGCTTCCCATTGCCGTGATTGTGACAATTGTGTTTTGAGGTGCCGTTCTCAGAAAACCTGAAATCGCCTAGACCACATGTTCATGTTGTGAACATATTCCTGCACAACTCTTTCTGTAACTCCACCGGGCAGGTTTGATCATCACTGCCCCTTCGTGAACAATTGCATTGGGCAAAGGACTCGCATTTGCCGAAGATTGTTCATTGAGAAACAAAATTTAGAATTTAATTCTAATAGCAAACATTGTTACTACTAGTAAGGCACTTGTTACTAGTAGCGATGCACTTGTTACTACTAGCATATGTTTTGGCAGGAACTATATTTTCTTCAGTGTTTTTTGGTGTCGAAGACCAAGACCGGCTCGATGGGCCTGGATTGGTGCTTTTTCCGTGTGAAGTTGCCTGAGGTCTGTAGGGTTTCTTGGCATTCACGTGCTGTTTGGCATTGGCCTTTGGTATGCCCACTTGAAGGTGGGATGCAGAAAGAAAAGATAAGAAAACTCCGAAAAAAAACAACCATTGCTCCTAGGTTGGAGGCCATCGCTAGTAGGTTGGAGGCCATTCCTATTAGTAACTCAAAAGAAACATTGGTTTCTCACGTTGTTCCGTCCTAGGGTGGTGGCCTCCCCGAAGAGGCGTTGACTTTGCTTTTAGTGGCGTTGGCTCCAGCAAAGCCCTCAGTGTTGGCCTGTGTCGCTTTGCTCGTGAATCAGCGGTGTGTCACGACGATTTGAATCTGGCTGAGGCAGTGCTGCTGTTGCCATGTGTCCTCGCACTTGCTGGCTTTCACGCTTGGCTCAGCTGCACCGGGAGGCACAGCCAATATGATTTTCTTAAGGAAAGGCTTGAAGGCGAAATGCGCAAAGTGACAGGCTGAATCATTGGGGCAATGCTTGTATTATTCGAAGCACAATAGGTCCCGAAATATCTGAGGACCACCAAAGAAGTCCTCACTTGGCATGGTCGCGAGAGCCAAAGACCCTCACTGAGCAAGTTCCACGCATACGAAATGCACTGATAAACAGATAAATTATTTGGCTGGAACAGCGACAGTAGGCCATCAGTGTGAAAATATAGGTTGGAGGCCATCGCTATTAGGGTGGAGGTCATCGCTCTTTGGGGCCACGATCACTGTTGGGTTGGAGGCCATTGCTTATATCGCTTCTAGGTTGGCGGCCGCAAACAGCGTTCCAAAGGTCTTGGTCACTTGCCTATCCCAGGAAGCTCTTCGAACCCACGTACTCAGTGGCCTGAGCCCAAGGCATCAAAAGCGCTTGACAAGCTCCATATTTGTCCAGATTGGTCCTTGGTTTGCATATGTTTGCAGCTGAGGTTTGAACCCCGAGTTCCTTCCTTGCTCCCTTTGCATTTGGCCTAGACTACCCTTGCATGTCAAAGCTTTGCACAAACGCCACAGGGAATGCATCGATTTAGGTGGGCCACTGTCGAAGGTCGGCAATCTTAAAGAGCCGCCACTTTTTCCATCTGCGGATCGGGTGAGATGGAAAAAGTTCTTGAAGCGATGCCCTTTGTTCCTGGTAGCTTCTTGTTCCTAGTAGCAATGCCAGGAGCTACTAGTAGCTTCCTGCTACTACTCTAAGCATGGCGCAACATGAAACATTTTAGATTGACCGAAGACCTCGATGTTTTTTTGCTGCAAAGGAGACACCTGTTGGGTTAGCAACAGTTAGCAATGCACACACTGCATTTCCGTCGGTTTGGATCAAGTCAGTTTGGAGTCGCGAATCGAGCCGCGTTCAATGTTCGGCCGTCCATCACCTCTCTCGAAAAGTCGGCTAAATAGCCGCAGCAGGCGTATTTCACCGCCTGGGACTCCAACATCTCAGACGCTCCCAGGATCTGCGAATTCCCATCGCCGCTTCCTTTCCCAGCCACGAGCTTCCGAGGAGATCCCAAGTCGAAGTCCAAGTCAGCCAAGTTGGCCAAGCAGCCCTAGTTCCAGTGCTCCTCCTCCAAGCCCTGGGCCTCCCACGGCCAAGCAATTTGAAGTGGAAGTACAAGTATGTCCCAGAGAGGTTCCAAAAGGAAATCAAAGTGCCAAGTACCTGTCTCAGAGCTGTGCGTGCTTGCAGATTGTTGACTGCACCATTATAACACCTCGCTGTGTTTTCTGTTTTCTGGTGTTGAATGAATCACCGCTCTTTTGCTGCAGTTCGGCACACACACACACACACGTCAGCAAACAAATTTTGCAGGCATGAGGTCTTCCGCAGTGTGTCATCAGCATCAACAGTCAGGCACCAAGAATCACCAAGATGTATATATACATATATAATAAGCTACAATGAACACCCCACAAGCGGTTTGGCTCATAGACAAAGTGTTTGGTTGTACTTGGGTTGTGCAAAGTCGGATTTGACCGTTGAAGCCCAAGGCCCATAGCACCCTGGTGAGCCGCAAGCTAAGTGGGTGAAGTTGATGCTCAGTGGCGTAGGAAGGGCAACATGTGCGAACGCACTTTAACTTCTTCAGGCATACCATCCAAAAAGATCCAAAAAGTTGTTTTGATGCGGCTTAAGTACGTTTCGGCATTACAGTAGCGAACTGACATGTCAGCTGTTTGGTCAGGATAAGTATTTTTACTAGGAACAAGAACGCTACTAGGGGGGCTCCTGCATCGCTACTAGGAGCAAGGACGCTACTAGAAGCTCCTGGCATTACTACTAGGAACAAGTGCATCGCTACTAGTAACAAGTGCCTTACTAGTAACAAGAAGCTACTAGGAACAAGGGCATTACTAGGAGTCTGACGGGTGACGTATAAAGAACGGGGAATTTGAGCCTAGTAGCGATGCACCTGTTCCTAGTTGAGCCTTTTCGGAAATGGAAATAACCAAGGCACTTCCGACGGGGGGCGGGTGCAATACATTTTCCTCCAAAGCGCTGGGGATCGAAAGCATGACATCTCACCCAGTCACGTGTTCGATTTCAACTCCATCGAATCATTCAGAGCACAGAACATTTCAGCATTCAATGCTTCTAGTGAGGAGATTCAGCGGAGTTAGTACCTCGGCACAAGAACGTTGTGCCATAAACTAGTGGCTTCATCCTGTTCCCTGTTTGAGTGCGTTGTTTTGCAGAAACAAACACATGCGGTTTTCGTTTGTTTTTGCCGCCGTCCGCATGTGAACGCAGGTGTTGTGTCAGACGTGTGTGGTTCGGTTCAAAGGTCTCAGGAGCGCAACGGGTCAGATGCGCTGGCACCAAAGGAGAGCAGAGACTCTGGTACCGCACACGACACATCCACGTCATGACGACAACCCCAGACCCCTGAAGAGAACGACAAACAGAGCGGCAGATAGTTGTGAGATAGTTCTGAAAGCACATACATGGTTTTTTGGACGACTCTGTTTGAAAGGATGCGCAGTGAGCACAGACAACAAGTGCCTTACTACTAGGAACAAGAAAGCTATTAGAAACAAGTGCCTTACTAGTAGTGTTCTTTTCTTTTCTTTTGAATTTCAGTTGTCAAAACTTGCAGCTGCCGCTGCTCGACTCAGGTGATGAAGGCTTGGCGACAGCGGCCCATGCTGCCTGGGGCCTCGTGCGACACCGCGGTGACCGAAAACTACTAGTAAGGCACTTGTTTCTAATAGCTTTTTGTTACTACTAGTAAGGCACTTGTTACTAGTAGCGATGCACTTGTTACTAGTAGCGATGCACTTGTTTCTAATAGCTTATTGTTACATATTGTTACTACCAGTAAGGTTTGCTTGTTCTTAGCTAGCTACTCAAGTGTTTGGTGCCACAAACATGCATTTGTTGTTTCATGCTTTACTAAGTCTAAGTCTAAGCGCTGCTTGTGGTGGGGGAACTCAAGTTCTTGAAGAGTCTTAAAGAACCTGTCTAGGCCTTGGTGGCGTCAGAGGCAATGCAGGAAGAGACTGCAGAACACTCAGCGCGCTTTAGTCTCGTATTTCCTCATGCAACAGGCATGACAGGAGGACACAGGAATCATAGGTTTGCAAGACAGGCTTTTGCGAGCGGACATCATCATGAAGAAACGAGGATCCAAGCAGCCTTTTTTTGGCTCAATAGACCAAGAAAGCCGAAAACTCTTTGAGTTTGAATGGCTCGAATTCTGCTTTTGCTGGCAGTCGCCTTAGCAGAAGATGGCTGCGCCAAGGATGGCTGCCCCAAGGTCAAGGACCATTGGCTTTTGCAAAAGAAATTCACCCAGTCAAAGTTTTCGGAGAAGACGGAGCGCAAGAGTTTCACTCATCAGAACTCTTGCGCCAAAGAGTTTGTAACTCTCGGGCGGCATGGCGCTGAGGATATGACCGAATGCCAGGGTGATTGTGATCGTGATAGTGACTGTGCTCCTGGGTTGAAGTGCAAACAAAGACGTTGGAATGAAGCAGTTCCGGGATGCCATGGAGGAGAGGTTTATCCCGTGGTGGACTACTGCTACAACCCGACTTGTGAGGGCTTGCCTGAGCTGGACAGCAGTTTTGGGTCGCATGGTAGTGTAAATATGCCAGAATTGCCAGAATGCTCCGGTGATTGCGACTCCGACGAGGATTGTGCAGAAGGCCTTCGTTGCTTTCAGCGAGATGGTGTTGAACAAGTGCCAGGTTGCCTGGGCTTGGGTGTCGAAGGCTTTGATTATTGCTACGACCCCACCCACGAGATCGGCTCAACAACCTTCTCATCCTTCCCTTCAACTTCCGTTTCAACTTCGGAACCTTCATCATCGGCACCTGGGCCCTCCACCTGTTTGTGTGTCTTCGACATTGACCGCACGCTCACCGGCAAACAGGGCACAGCAGGAAATGCTTGTCCACAGAACTATGAAGTGTCCAGCATTACAGATTATGCCTATGGTCCAGGACCCTTGACCATTTCTGACGCGGGACAGAACCTGCAGAACACCTTTTGCAACCAGTGCCACCTGGGCGTTGTTTCAGCTGGTTCGGCCAGCGGCTCGGATGAGAAGAACTTCTTGCTGGAGCACGTGCTCAAGAGCATTCCGTATTCTCAGCTTCGCTCCCAAGATACCGATGCGACTGTTTGGTCCTATCGGACCGTGAACTCGCCTCTCGTTCTGCTTTGGGAGGATAAGAAGAAGCAGGATGCAGTGGAAGGCATTTTGAGCTGGTATGCTCAGAGGGGCATTGCCATCCCTGCATCAAAGGTCTTCTTTTTTGGAGACCGCACGGAGAACATTGGCCCCTTCGCATCCAAAGGCTTCAATGCTCGCGAGATCTCATGTGCCTCACGTGCCTTAACAGCTTCAAGACGCTGTTGAATCCCTGAAGAATGATAAAAGCTGAAGCATCCGATGTGGTGTGAAACTGGTGTTGATCTTCGCCAATGCTACTTAGTAGCTCTTGTGTTGTCATGCTGTCATTGCGCTGTTGTTTCAGATTGACAATTCAGTCATGTGCATGCCACAGTTTCCCTTTAGTGTGTGAGTATGCAACCAGCTATGTTTCCTTCGTCCTTTTTCCTTTCTCCCGTAACTCAGATGATCTCAGTATCTCGGAACTTGGTGAATTCAGGCTTTGTTGAGGGAATGTGTAAATTCGACAAGTTCTTTGCCTCCTGTTTGCATTCCCTTCTTGAGATTCGCTGGTATACGTCGACCATTTTGTGTATTGTAGCCGACCTGACTGACAGGTGATACCAGCAAAGGTGGTATCGTTGGCTATTGCGGTGGCACTGCGGCGGAAATCGTCGAGACCTCCGGCATACAGCTTTGCAATGCTATGCAAAGGCCACCATGGGACCAACCAGTACCGGACCGACCACCAGTGCCAGCGCCTCCTTCCAACTGCCTGTGTGTCTTTGACATTGATCGGACCTTGACTGGCAAGCAAGGAATATCTGGCCGTTGGTCAGCCTGTCCAGCCAACAAGAAGATAGACCATATTTGGGATAAAGCCTACTCCGGTGGCTGGCTCACATTGTCAGAAGCAGGCATGGATCGTGGAAGACCGTGTGTGTTCACAACGGCTATCAGCTAGCTGTATAACAACTTTGTAGGATGCGATTCCAGTTTGGGTGCGACAATCTGCAACAAAACTGTTACAGCAGATGGTAGGCACATTTTGTACTAGAACGCACCATCAATATGAGGGTTTAGAGATATTTGAGTGGAGTCCATGTTGCACTGCTGAGAATTTGAGCATTGTTGGACCAGTATACACTATACACGAATACATCCGTTTCGAATTCGTAGGTGATTTTCTGAAAGTGTCCTGGTGTTCAAGAACATCACTCATCCCATCCACACAGTCGATGGCCTCCAGCCTACTAGCGATGACCTCCCCCAAAGGGCATGTTCAATTGTCGTTTACAGTTTGCGACGGGTTTGTTACGAGCGGCATCGTGACGCACTATAGGGAACCTCCCTGTGAAGGCCAGAATTTGGAGAAGACCTTTTGCAACTCTTGCTACTTGGGAGTTGTTTCCGCTGGTTCTGCTAGTGGCGATGGCTCTGCTGAACGGCGCTATTTGCTGAAGCATGTTCTCAAGAGCGAGCCCTTTACCAAACTTCAACAAAGAGAGCCTCAAGCATCATCATGGTCCCGCAGACGTCGCCAAGTGAAATCTCCGTTGGTATTAAAGTGGCCAGATAGGTTGAAACAAGATGCTGCTTGGCAGGCTCAATAGAAGGATCTGAATTTGCAAAAAGGGCTGTGGGTCTTTGAACTACCCCTTGCTGCAAACATGAACGCTACCAAAAACGAAATGTTCCTACTCTATGCTTTGCCTTTTGTTTGTCAGTTTGCGAGTAATGTGCGCCTATAGAATGCGGACTGCGAGGCAACATGAGGCGACTTGCCCAGCCAAGGCTGTCCAGGACATTGTCACGTGGTACAAGAAGAAAGGCATCAAGTTTGCCCCGGAGCGTGTCCACTTCTTTGGGGATCGCACGGAAAACATTGGTCCTTTCAGGTCGAGTGGGTTCAATTCTCGGGAAATCTCATGTGCCACCAGGGACTATGGGCATGGAAATGGAATGGTTGGGCTTTGCGGAGCTGAGCTTCACGAGATTGTGGAGACACCTGGCGTTGCTACATGCAATTAAAACCCAAACGCTGCGAAAGATGGGCAGCTTAGAATGATTCCTTGCTACATCTTGCGCTCTATACTCCCATGCCCCCTGCAAGCCACGGAAAGGGTTGCCCAGGGTCACTGAGTGGAACTCAGTAGATGTCACAATGTTGCATCATACAGTCACGTTTGCACAACATGCATATGTCATGTTTGAATCTTGCTTTTGATCAATGTACAGATCTATAGTCTATCGTGGTAATTCATGCTAAGCAGTTGCAGACCCAAAGTGGCAGAAAGGCAGCATCGTACTGAGGAGCGTAAACAGCCACGGCCAGCATTGGAAGTCCAATTTGGCAGTAGAGTTTTTTGCAAATATATAAATTAGGCAGAACAGTCCAAAGATGGGGAGGTGTTTTAAAGGTTTAATGAAAGGCTGTAGCAAGAAGCTACTAGGAACAAGGGCATCGCTACTAGACACCTGGCCTTCACTCAGATGTCCCGAGCTGAAGGCTAGAGCCACCGCCGTGCGCAAGCAGCTAGAAGAACAGTCTAGGCACCGCCGGTTCAATGAGTTACTGTAACGTTTTCTATATGCTGACAAGAACGTAGAAAAATACGGGTTGAAGTAGTGAACAAGCTGTTTTTAAACACATCTCTCAAAAACCTTGTCCAGCAATACTAGGATGGATACAGGCCTGTACTAGGACTTGTCAAACTTATCATCTCTCTTGAACATAGGACAGATCTCTGCTAGTTTCCATTCAGCAGGAACACAAGCATTATCAATGACAGTGTTAATAAGTCGTGCAATAGGACCAGCCAAAACTGAGGCTCCATCCCGTGAGACACGAGCAGGAATCTGATCATGAACAGTAGCTTTATTAGGATCTAAGGACTTAAGAATTAGCTCAGTTTCGGCCAATGAGACGTCATTAAACTCAAACTGAGCAGCCAACACACGTTCGTCTCTTATAGCAGCAATGCTTAAGTGAATACTAATGTCCATAGCAACATTAGGATCACTATCATGTTCTTCACCTAGTACATTTTGAATAAAAGAAAAATAGTTGTTGAAGATCTCAGCCACTTTCTTCTT
>CAXIVM010000614.1:0-11305 GCA_964035705.1 Porites rus | reverse complement strand
CATCCCCAGGTCTTGGAGTCCATCCCCAGGTCTTGGAGTACATCCCCAGGTCTTGGAGTCCATCCCCAGGTCTTGGAGTCCATCCCCAATCTTGGAGTCCATCCCCAGTCTTGGAGTCCATCCCCAGGTCTTGGAGTCCATCCCCAGGTCTTGAGTCCATCCCCAGGTCTTTGGAGTCCATCCCCAGGTCTTGGAGTCCATCCCCAGGTCTTGGAGTCCATCCCCAGGTCTTGCAGTCCATCCCCAGGTCTTGGATCCATCCCCAGGTCTTGGAGTCCATCCCCAGGTCTTGGAGTCCATCCCCAGGTCTTGGAGTCCATCCCCAGGTCTTGGAGTCCATCCCCAGGTCTTGGAGTCCATCCCCAGGTCTTGGAGTCCATCCCCAGGTCTTGGAGTCCATCCCCAGGTCTTGGAGTCCATCCCCAGGTCTTGGAGTCCATCCCCAGGTCTTGGAGTCCATCCCCAGGTCTTGGAGTCCATCCCCAGGTCTTGGAGTCCATCCCCAGGTCTTGGAGTCCATCCCCAGGTCTTGAGTCCATCCCCAGGTCTTGGAGTCCATCCCCAGGTCTTGGAGTCCATCCCCAGGTCTTGGAGTCCCATCCCCAGGTCTTGGAGTCCATCCCCAGGTCTTGGAGGTCCATCCCCAGGTCTTGGAGTCCATCCCCAGGTCTTGGAGTCCATCCCCAGGTCTTGGAGTCCATCCCCAGGTCTTGGAGTCCATCCCCAGGTCTTGGAGTCCATCCCCAGGTCTTGGAGTCCATCCCCAGGTCTTGGAGTCCATCCCCAGGTCTTGGAGTCCATCCCCAGGTCTTGGAGTCCATCCCCAGGTCTTGGAGTCCATCCCCAGGTCTTGGAGTCCATCCCCAGGTCTTGGAGTCCATCCCCAGGTCTTGGAGTCCATCCCCAGGTCTTGGAGTCCATCCCCAGGTCTTGGAGTCCATCCCCAGGTCTTGGAGTCCATCCCCAGGTCTTGGAGTCCATCCCCAGGTCTTGGAGTCCATCCCCAGGTCTTGGAGTCCATCCCCAGGTCTTGGAGTCCATCCCCAGGTCTTGGAGTCCATCCCCAGGTCTTGGAGTCCATCCCCAGGTCTTGGAGTCCATCCCCAGGTCTTGGAGTCCATCCCCAGGTCTTGGAGTCCATCCCCAGGTCTTGGAGTCCATCCCCAGGTCTTGGAGTCCATCCCCAGGTCTTGGAGTCCATCCCCAGGTCTTGGAGTCCATCCCCAGGTCTTGGAGTCCATCCCCAGGTCTTGGAGTCCATCCCCAGGTCTTGGAGTCCATCCCCAGGTCTTGGAGTCCATCCCCAGGTCTTGGAGTCCATCCCCAGGTCTTGGAGTCCATCCCCAGGTCTTGGAGTCCATCCCCAGGTCTTGGAGTCCATCCCCCAGGTCTTGGAGTCCATCCCCAGGTCTTGGAGTCCATCCCCAGGTCTTGGAGTCCATCCCCAGGTCTTGGAGTCCATCCCCAGGTCTTGGAGTCCATCCCCAGGTCTTGGAGTCCATCCCCAGGTCTTGGAGTCCATCCCCAGGTCTTGGAGTCCATCCCCAGGTCTTGGAGTCCATCCCCAGGTCTTGGAGTCCCATCCCCCAGGTCTTGGAGTCCATCCCCAGGTCTTGGAGTCCATCCCCAGGTCTTGGAGTCCATCCCCAGGTCTTGGAGTCCATCCCCAGGTCTTGGAGTCCATCCCCAGGTCTTGGAGTCCATCCCCAGGTCTTGGGAGTCCATCCCCAGGTCTTGGAGTCCATCCCCAGGTCTTGGAGTCCATCCCCAGGTCTTGGAGTCCATCCCCAGGTCTTGGAGTCCATCCCCAGGTCTTGGAGTCCATCCCCAGGTCTTGGAGTCCATCCCCAGGTCTTGGAGTCCATCCCCAGGTCTTGGAGTCCATCCCCAGGTCTTGGAGTCCATCCCCAGGTCTTGGAGTCCATCCCCAGGTCTTGGAGTCCATCCCCAGGTCTTGGAGTCCATCCCCAGGTCTTGGAGTCCATCCCCAGGTCTTGGAGTCCATCCCCAGGTCTTGGAGTCCATCCCCAGGTCTTGGAGTCCATCCCCAGGTCTTGGAGTCCATCCCCAGGTCTTGGAGTCCATCCCCAGGTCTTGGAGTCCATCCCCAGGTCTTGGAGTCCATCCCCAGGTCTTGGAGTCCATCCCCAGGTCTTGGAGTCCATCCCCAGGTCTTGGAGTCCATCCCCAGGTCTTGGAGTCCATCCCCAGGTCTTGGAGTCCATCCCCAGGTCTTGGAGTCCATCCCCAGGTCTTGGAGTCCATCCCCAGGTCTTGGAGTCCATCCCCAGGTCTTGGAGTCCATCCCCAGGTCTTGGAGTCCATCCCCAGGTCTTGGAGTCCATCCCCAGGTCTTGGAGTCCATCCCCAGGTCTTGGAGTCCATCCCCAGGTCTTGGAGTCCATCCCCAGGTCTTGGAGTCCATCCCCAGGTCTTGGAGTCCATCCCCAGGTCTTGGAGTCCATCCCCAGGTCTTGGAGTCCATCCCCAGGTCTTGGAGTCCATCCCCAGGTCTTGGAGTCCATCCCCAGGTCTTGGAGTCCATCCCCAGGTCTTGGAGTCCATCCCCAGGTCTTGGAGTCCATCCCCAGGTCTTGGAGTCCATCCCCAGGTCTTGGAGTCCATCCCCAGGTCTTGGAGTCCATCCCCAGGTCTTGGAGTCCATCCCCAGGTCTTGGAGTCCATCCCCAGGTCTTGGAGTCCATCCCCAGGTCTTGGAGTCCATCCCCAGGTCTTGGAGTCCATCCCCAGGTCTTGGAGTCCATCCCCAGGTCTTGGAGTCCATCCCCAGGTCTTGGAGTCCATCCCCAGGTCTTGGAGTCCATCCCCAGGTCTTGGAGTCCATCCCCAGGTCTTGGAGTCCATCCCCAGGTCTTGGAGTCCATCCCCAGGTCTTGGAGTCCATCCCCAGGTCTTGGAGTCCATCCCCAGGTCTTGGAGTCCATCCCCAGGTCTTGGAGTCCATCCCCAGGTCTTGGAGTCCATCCCCAGGTCTTGGAGTCCATCCCCAGGTCTTGGAGTCCATCCCCAGGTCTTTGAGTCCATCCCCAGGTCTTGGAGTCCATCCTGTTCCAAAGGACCGACTCCACCGCCCTGGACGAAAAAGTCTTGAGCATGAGCGCCCCAGTCTCGTCGATCCGGACGTTGAAAGGCGAATGAAATGACCAACCGGTAAGGCGCGCGCCAAGCGGCTCCCGACTTCCAGTCGACTCACACAGTCTTATGTCAAACAGTCAAACAGAACTCATCCTCCAGGCGCATGCAGGTGGAGGGGGAAAAACCAGCGGCACCATCGGCTCGATGAACCAAGGTTCCCTTTGCCCTTCACCACCCAGCCGCACGCCGCAAGGGACGAGCCCAACACGAGCCCGGACCGCCGTTTAACCGTTAAGCCAAGTGACCAAAGGCCGGTAGGACCGTAAAGGTGATGTCGAATCCTGTGGGGCGAATCCCTTCTATCCGCAACAAGGGCAGTAGTAGCGACAGCCAACGCAGCAGTGCCAGCAGCAGCGCGTAGCCACAAGCGGAATGGTACTCGAAAATGCTGGAGGAGAAGAGCCAGTTGAGCTCCAGGAGAAACCAGCAGCTCATGATCAAACAGCTGAAAAGCCTGGGCTCACCACGGGACATGTCCGACTCTGTGATGAGGCGACCGTCCGGTCGAGAGTAGCTCTAAGTCTTAGCGCACAAATAAGAGCACACCACCAACCTGGGCCTGCTAAGATTTTTGGGGAGAGTCGAACGCGTGAATCAGCACAGCATCATACACATTCATACACCTTTTTTTACCTGCTCTAGTTGGCCAATAGCTGTTTAAGCAGCATCTTGGAAAGAGTGAGTCGTCAATCTTCGACCTCCCAAGTGGCGGTGGCCATGGAAAGGCCTCAGCGACATCCAGTCTCAAAGCCAGCAAAACGCTGATGACCAGCATGCTCGCAATGGTCTTCAGCCCGACCCGATCGAGGACTTGAGCATGTTCCTGCGCGGGCGTAGGCACCACTACGAGATGTCCAGAAGGGGCTCGTTCTAGTGGATTGAGAGTTTCGATGGCACAAATGTCCAATGTCGGTGCTTTAGATATAGACCCCCATCTTATCAAGTCATCTTGAGGTGCCAGTGCCGTCTGAAACCACTGGAAAATAGAAGAAGCTTTTGGCAAATGGAACAGCTCGTGAACCACGATGTGCTTGTTGCATAACCCCCCAAACCACTCAAAACCCTTGGTATTTTGCCTAGTCACATACAGCATCCGCACCGGGTGGTGATTGGATGGAACATACCTCTTCAGGGGGGTTCTATCAACCACCCTTTTGGATCATTCAGTATCCCTAGGGATCCAAGTACCTTCTCAGATGGTGATTGGAGACACTGTTATGTAGGTTTGGAGGGTCCAAGTACCCTCTGAGAAGGTACGACTGGATCCCTAGGGAACAGTGTCTCCAATCACCTTCTGAGAAGGTACTTGGATCCCTAGGGTATACCTAGGGCTCCAACCACCTCAGAAGGTGGGTATCCCAAACAATTCATGGGAGAATGCCCGTCCACCAAACCAGCTAATTCCAACCTTGACCCCCCAAACCATCTCAAATGGGCGAAAGGAAGGGTGTTGGCACAAATGGTCAAAGTAAGTGGCATCCTCTAGGTCCAAACTCATTTCTTCCATGTCTATCTTCGATATTCATCTGCTTCTGTTGGTTGCCACATCCGCACTGCTTCACTTCACTTCCTACCGCCACTGCCCAGCAGTCCGGTCCGCTCCGCCCCGACCTTCGGGTCCATCCCCACGGTCCGGTCCGTGGTCCGTATCCCCGGCGCGGGTTCGTCCGGTCGTCCTGGAGAGAGGCCAAGTCTTCGGTTTCGTCCCTGCGGCTCAAGGTCTTGACCACGCTTTCGAGGCCTCACGGGCGACAGCTCCGGGTTGGGTGACACCGCGGGGAGCGGAGCTCTCAGCTTCAGCTCGACACGTCTGGTTTTGGGACACCCCCGGACCCTCACCGCGCGAGCGCTGAAAAGGAAGAGGCGATGGATAGACACCTCGAACAGAAGGTGGGAGAGGTTGAGAGACCTATATACTACCACTGGGACCGGACCATATATGGCATAGGCATGGTCATGGCCTGCCTACGCTGTTCAAGCTCTGTAGGTGGGTCAAAAGCTCAGATGTGATCTGAATCACCTCAGTCTGAAGACACTGAGTTTTCACCCCCCACCGGCAGAATGAAAAGGGCCATACAGACACTGCAATATACACATATATCATAGAGTCGAGTTCTTTACAGTAGGACACTGGACACTCATAGCTGGAGTCGACCCATGCGTACCTCGACAAATGATGGTATACAGTTGTGCCTGTTTCTACAATCATGTAGCAATCGTCTAGGTTACTTTGGAGGCTCCAGGAAGCTGACTTGATACATCACCCATGTCCAGGATTATCTACAGTCAGTCGCTGGGTTTGGGCGCTTTTCGGGGGACCGCTTGTTTCAGGATTGAATCCGGGTGGAAATGCCCCAGAAATATGGCTTCCTCAAACAATGGTAGATAGACTAAAGCTCTTGGCTGTACCAAAGACTTCCCATTAACCCACTGGGACGTCTTGAGTATGACTCGATTCCCCATCCAAGCCGGCCTGACTTGGATCTATTTCGTATCCCACGCATCCCACGCATGACATGCCGCCGCCAGTGCCGCAGTTGGCGAAAGCCACCCACGGCCCAGGTCCAAAAGAGCAAATGCAACCTGGGTCTGGTTGATCAGGTCAAAACTTGGCCAAAAGTAGGACATGTTAGGTCCATGTTAGGCCCATGTTGATCGATGTTCCGGTCGTACGTCGTTCTTGGCCAAAGGTTCTTCAGTCTTAGATGCCCAAAAGGATCATAAGGGAACAACAGAACAACAGGCGCCCTTGTGTGCTACTCAGATTTGGCCAAATTAGTCGCATGACTTCATCCAGACTCCCACATGGGCACGCCGCATAAGCACCATCGTACGCACTGCTTTTGATTGGCACTTCTGCGGACCAAAGGATCTATGGCCTAACCTGATAAGAACATCTATATACAGTAATTACGTTGGATGCTTGTAATTCCCACTAAACTAAAAACCACATATTAGCGCTTATATATACCAGGACCCGACTGTCTGTCGGGGAGTCTATTCATAGCCCCAAACAGCCGTGATTCGGGGTGGTTCATGGACACCACCCCTTTGAAGGCCCTGGTGTTCTCGCTCGACCTGCAGCGCCCAACCGACCTGGTGAGAACGCGACCGTCACCGACACGGAGCTCGACCGAAGCGGTCCTAACCGACACGGAGCGAGAATGAGGTGAGGTGATGAAGCAGTAGATCAGTCCGTCCCAGATGCTCCCGACTCAACATCCCAACGGTGCACCCTGGGATGTCAGTGGAGCACCTGACTAGTCAGGCTCAGCAGACAGCTACCTACCGCTCCAACAGCGGAAACTCCAGCTGGGACGCGACGTCACGTCGCGCTCCGGGCTGGGTGACCTGCCCTTTTGGTGTCCCCTTTCTTCCCCGCTGCGGTCACCGCTTGGCGTTTCTTTCGAGGGGCCCTTGTAGGACCCATAGAGGGATGAAGATCACAGTCCATGGACTGTGATCCAGCGTGTCCCAGCATCCACTGCCAAGTTTGCAAAAGGGTGCTGCGACGAAGCCGTAGAGCAGCAAAGTGATCAAAGCCACCAAGAATATTCCAGCAAAGCCAGAGTAGTGCGCTAAGTGAAAGCCCATGTCTAAGAGCAAAGGAACACTGTAGACATATCCTCAGCAGGATGAAGATCTGCAAACGTTCAATTGTTTGCGGTTCATCCAATGTCAGAGACCTTTCACGAATATTAGATGAATGGGACCGATGTTACATTCAATGTTAGATGCATGAATCTGTTCACCTTCAGACTTGGTTTGTTAGGACATGTCAAGTAGTACTTAACACAACCTGGACCCCTAGTGGTGTAGGGGCATCCAGCCAGGTGACCCCGTAATGAAGGTGCTGGCAGGTAATTGGTAATTACAGAAGCCCTAAGAGTCCAACTGACTCATTTGACCCTGGACTGCCTATCGGTGATGAGTCGTCCTGCCCAGGCGTGAGGCCAGTCACGTCACGGAAGTGGAATTCCACTGCAGTCCACCCACTGGAACGTTCGAATTCTTGGACCACACCTGCAACACCTAATCCTCCACCTGCCCGTAAGGAGAAACAGCCAGGACTAAGTTAGTCTAAGGGTGGATCTCCCTCAACGACTATAGTCTTCCGAAAGACTCAAGACTTGAGACACCCTGTATATATATAGCATTATATAGCTAATCAGATCCGTCCCAACATCAGCCTCTTCAAGCCTTCACCCCCCTGCCCGTGCCCACACACACTCGCAAACACACTGACAAGGAACAATCATACACACCAACAGACGCACAATCACAAACCCAAAACACAGTCACAAAAGCAATCACAGAAGGCAAACAACAAACAGACACAAACGCAAACAAACACATGTTCTTCTTCGCTGTGTTTGAAGTCTTCTTGGTCTTTCTCTTTCTTGGTCTTTCTTCGCCCAAGGGTCCAGTGGTTTCCACCCGCTGTCGCCAAAGCTTCATGGCCTTTGGGAGCTTCCCTTGGTCACAGAAGGTCAACGTTTCCTCAGGGATGGACGCTCACGCGGAACGCGGGTGACGGATGGACGCTGGGACACCGAGCGAGACTCGCCGGACGAGCGGCTGACGAGGGAAGGGTCTGAGTCGAGCGAACAGCCGATCGGGTGAGTGTTCGGGTGAGTGAACAGAGTGGGGGAGACTGAGAGCAAAAAAAGGACGCCATGTTTTTGTTCGCGCTTAAGAAGCCTGGTGAAACACCTATATAATCCTATATATACATCCTTTGAACACTTGAAGTCTCACAGTGGTTTCCTGGTCGATAAGCATGGAGGATTCTGCAGGATTCCCTTGATTGTGCACATTGTGTGGGGAGTTAACAGCAAACACGAGCAGAGTTTCTCACGAATATAATGAAGAACCATATAGCTTGAAGGCCCCCTGGAGGATGGCCAAATTGCATTTTGGATTCCAAGGAGCCAAACATGAGTTTGAAGACGACATACTTCATTAACCGCATTCTGGGATCTCAAAAGGTCATTGGGAAGGTCCTGGTAACTGTTTTTTGTCAAGGAACAAAGTCACGTATCCGTATACCACATCTTACCACTCATTGTTCTCTTACCGCACGCTTCCTTTCCAATACAGCATCGGCCGCATCGGCCGTGTTCTCTCCCTCCCACCGTCCCGCTCTCCTGCTCTCCTGACGCCCAAGGCACCGACACACGAGCGGCCAAGGTCTTCGGATGGGCCGCGCCTGCTTCGGTCCGTGGTGCCGGGTGAATGGAGGGGGAAAAGACCGGCTGTGGACGAAGAAACCCGAAACGCTGAGTTGTTCACCTCAATTACTAGTCTGTTCTCTTCATTTTCCCTGGTCAACCCGGGTCCCCTAGTTTTGAGTTGCGGCCACATCGTCAGGAGCCCCAGGGGTGTATAGACCACCCGAAACTCCGTAGTGCGGGGGCAAGCGTCTTCGAATTTGGCGGATACCAACCCCAGAAACATCTCCAAATAAGCTCTTCGACCACAACGCCACGCTGTTCCTCTCCCCCCCAATAGAAAAAACAACTAAGTCTGTCATAATTAGTCTACAAATCTGTGCATGTTGGGCCCGGCCAGGCCCTAAGAACCACGGCTGTTTTGTTGCCTACTTAAGTCCATCGCTTCAATCACATCTTCACACTGCCCCCTTCCTCAGCCCCCTTCCTCCACCGCACCGAACCCGTCGGCGACGGCGACGGCGACGAAAACACGGCTCGGCCGAGGACGCACGCTCCACGGCGACGGCGCAGCGGAGGCCGAAGCATCACCGAGCGAGTGGGGGCTCCTGTCCCATCTCTGGAGCGGGCTTCGGTGGAGGTGGGTGCGCGACTGGGGGGTCTAAGCTCCGAACCGGAGATGAGCCAGGAGCCCTAGGCATTCCAAACAAAACGGAGGCGCCTAGCTGACTGCTCATTAAGAAGCTCACGTGATCGTACTCCTTCTCCGCGAGGTCTGACGTGGGAAGGGTTGGCAACTTGTTTTGACCTTTGGCCTCCCGGGGAAGACGACACTCCGTGGAACCCACATGGAAAAATGTGGAAAACGATGGAACCATGGCATCTTGGAAGACCATTTTGTACAAACAGGGGGTGCCATCCACTTCTATTAATTCCAGGGAGAGTATGCCAAACAGGATTTCTTGATGTTTCCGTGCAAGCAAACTTCCTTTTGGCAAAGGCTCTATTGGCCGAAACTCTCACAGGACCTGTCTGGTTCATCAGCCACTTGGAATCACTTGACGATGTTGCTGCTGCGACCTGTCCGTCGCTGCATCTGTCTCATGGGTCCATGGGTGGAAGATGGTCGAAGACTTTCTACTTTCACCCTGCAAAAAAACACATGGGAAACACAACCGCTTGCTTTTGCAACCGCCGCTGTTTCTGAGCACCCAGGGACCAGGCTTCTTGACATACTCCTCGCGTTAAAGGATCTCATGAACTCAGACACGAAACATGGACTTCCATACCCAAACCATCCATGAGACTGGCATATATCCCAATCAGTTGGGTTGGGTTGGGGGGTCAATTCATATTGATGCGGCATCTATTCCAGTCCCATGGATGGTCCTGGTCTGGGGCCAGGGATCGGCGTTCTTTTTTCAAGTCCCAGGCACCATAATTCCCCTGTGACGCCAAGGTCTGTGCCAACAAGAGCTGACATTGCAAGCTCGCTGGATGCGTCTTTTCCAGCTGGTGCCTGCCATCAGGAAACGCAGAAAAGGTGTCTGGAGCGAGGGAAATCCATGGCCTTTTGATGCCTTTGGTACAGTTGGTGAGATTCATTCATGTTCTCTACTGTACCATCATACGATTCAAAAAGGCATAGCTCTTTGCAGCTAAGCCATTGCTACTTCCAACGCCCACTGCTTCGCATCTGGATCCCACCGCTCCAATTTTTCATAGACATGTCACTGTCCATCTCACCCTTGCAATCTGCTCCACTGAATTCCCTATAACTCACCTTTTTCACCCCTTCCCCATCGTCCCCCCGATTTTTATCTTTTCTTTTTTACAATTTTTTCGAGTCAACACCTCCATTCCGCGCTCCCTATGCCTCCCTCACGCGTCACGTCCCATGTCGTCTCCGTCACCGTCCGTCCTCAGGTGCTTGAGAACCTCCCGGTAGTGCTCCACGGCCTGGCGTGGCTTCTGCAACGAGGCGCACACCAAAGCCAGGTCCTGGCGCCGGCGGTGCCTCTTCGGCGATTTTGGGCGGATGGCTTCGGGCGGTTTTCTCCAGGGGCGGTTTCGGGGTGGAGCGTGATGGTGCTTCGGGGTGAAGTCAGTGGGTTTGGAGAACAGTGGTCACGGGGCAGCTGAGGGCCAGGGCTGAGAGGATGATGGAGAGACAAAGAGATCCGTGTTTTCCGTCGCCGAAAGAGGGTTGGGTGAAGTTCATGTTGTTTGACTCGTGACAACGGTAGAAACTGTTCAAGACTGACTATATTTGATCGAGAGAGGAGTCGCTTTTCATCAGTTTTCTATCAGACTTTGCTGAGAGTTGCGCTACAAACCTGCAGTCACCTGGAGTATGCCTCATGCCTACAGTACCTGCTTCTTGACCAATCACAGAAACCGTCACTCGATGTCTCGCGCTCGGACAACCAGTCCTGTTGGGACTGTAAGGTGTCGAAATGAGTCTCGCCCAGTAGGAGTCTTCGACCTCGATGAGCTTCCATCAGAAGCCTCAGGTGGGTGGCTCTGGGGGGCGTGTGGATGTTTTCGACCCTGTTTGGCGAGGGCCTCTCCCGTTTCACGAGCTGCAGTGAAACTAAAGACCGTTATTGCGGATTGATTGGAGAACGTATTCAAGTATAAGGTTACTTTGCTACCCATTCTAGCATACAATAGCGCATTTTTCAAGCCTGCAGCAGTGTAATGTGTGTCATAGTGACGCAAGCTTGGAAACGTGTTTAAGAAGCTAAAGATGTACGCACATTCCTGAAATCATCATACATGACAAACGAACACGGAAAACAAGAAAAGCATGGAAGGGCCCAAAGGCCCAAAGAAGTGGTGGACAAACGAACAAATACATCCAGAAAACTCTAATCTGAATCTGCATGTGTGTTTTGTTCCAACACGTTCGCACATCACACACAATCTGTGGTTCAAACATCAGGATTCTGTGAACTGGAAGGAGTCGTAAATTATGT
>CAXIVM010000612.1:0-31205 GCA_964035705.1 Porites rus | reverse complement strand
TAGATGCTGTGGCCCTGCTGGGTTCATTCAGGCCCAGCCTCCTTTTTCCTTCTTCTTTTTGCTCTTGCTACCTGGATCCAACTGCCAAATCTCGTGTAAAGTATGGAGACATCAGGAACTGAACATGGAAGATGCGGGTGAAGGCTTATTGAAAAAACCTTGGGGGGCTACAATGGAACTACAAATCCTGCAATTGAAGATGATTCCCACATATACTCCAAACAAGACTTGTTTGTCTTCGTTCAAACAAGTGTACTCGGTCAGTTTATAGCACAATCTTGGTTTTCCAGTTCCGAAGAAGACCTGTGGTGTATACATGGCTCTCATGAAGATTTGGAAATTATGCACCGTCATGGGCCTGGAACAAAGTTCCTGGAGCACCTTGAGTTCCTGGAGCTCCAAAAGCATGGTGATCGTGACCGGGAAAAACCATGTATTTGCATCTGCTTGTGCCTCAATGTGCCACGCGCCCCGCGAAGCATGCTGCGAGCATCCACAGTGGAGAATCCAAATGCCTCTCTAAGGTGCACAAACACGAAGCTATAGGTCTGGTCGGTCTGGCTAGTGGTTTCAACTCACTTCATAGATTTGTCAGTGGGATCAATTGTGCTAAGTAAAGGTTGAACATAAAGAGGTGTAGAGCACCACCACCCACTGGAGTTCTCTTGCAAAAGCATCCTGGGGCTTAAAGTTATACTAAAACGACAGTCCTCTGCCTCTCCCACATGACAGTCACTGTCCACGAAACCGCGCGGAACCGGCTGAGGTCGCCGGGCTGCTACTGCTGCTACTGCTACCTCCAAAGTGGTGAAGAGGTGATTGGGAATCAACAAAATGAACATGTACAAAGGTTTCAAATGGTTTCAGAGTAGATGGCACTGGCACCCCCAAATGTCTTTTTATGCGGGGGTCCACATAAACCTCCCAACTAGGGGGATTGTGCCATCTACTCTCTTTCCAGTGCCCTCCTGAAGTCTACGGGGTCTGGGACCTTTCTAGTTGGACCATGCCATTTGAGCGAGAAATTTCACCTCAAGGTGTCAAGGACCAGCAAATTCACCGACTGAACACCCTGACAGTGTCGACCTCCGAGTGGACCATTTTGGACATGCATGCTTTTTCATTATACTGGGTGTGCCTATTAGCAATTATTAGCATCTCGGTATGACTCAAACACAGGGTACATCCCGAAGGGCAACAGAAACAACAGACCTAAGCCTAGCAGTTGTGGGCCTAACAGTTGAAGCATGACCCATGTAGGGCAAATGGTCAGAAACATTCAGAAACAATGAAAGGACACATATAGTACTTCGAAGCTTCTGCAAGCGCCAATATCTTGATGAGAGGGTAAGGCAGAAACTCCAAATCTACGCTCCCGGTTTCTGCTGTTCAGCTTAGTCTCTCCAACAATCTCCTGTGCAAAAGACAAAGTGGAACACATGATAACAAATGGCCAAGCAGCTGCGGGACTTCCTCTTCTTCTCTTTCTTCTTGTCGTTGCGCCTGTCCTGCAAACAAACACGTTGGCATCGACGCATTAGCATCGACAGTCTGTTTGCCACGCGGTCCACGGCCACACCCAAAGACAGCGAGCAAATAGCGTTCATGAACCATATTCAGTACATGCCAGTACTAAACCACCCGAAACAAATAGTGGTCCAACGGTCCAACTGTCCTATACGCAGTAGAACTATGTTCTGCGGTTTGTCAATGGCTCTTGTCATGTCGAGCATTCAATGCACCCAACTCACCTTTCGCCCCGACGGAGGCCCACGTGTCACTCGTCGTCGGGTGAGTAAACGTGGGATCGTTTGACCTGCGGAATCAGCGGAGACTCCATCTCTATCAAACGAGGCTCCAGCGACGCATAAGCCGGTGGTTGAAGACCCGACGCTTTTAAGCACCGAACGCCTGGAAAGCTGTGTCACAGATGTGTCGACCCTGCAAATTTGGCACCGAAAAAGCGACATCTCTCTGTTCGAACCAATAAAGAACCGAAGAGAGATGAACAAATCTTTTTAATTGAAAATGATCTCCCTGCAAAGAAGATGATCTCTGTGTGTGCTACGCTCTGTTATGATCCCAACACCCAAAAAGCGAAACTGTATATGTTTCCGATGCTTTTGGAAGGAAAGCACGGCAGCATCTTTTCTTTATCTGACAATGCAAACGACAAGCCATCGGACTCAGGACTCAGGACCTTGATGATTCATTCGTTGACGTCCAAAATCCTCCCAAAAGCACATGACTCGTCTCTCGCTGTATCTCGTTGTCAATTCAAGGCAGGCAAAGTACTCAGAATCCACCCAAAGAACCAGGAGTTGTATGCCATGGCCATTCACAGTGACTGTGCTTGCTCTTGGAAGCCAGTCATGGCTGTCGACATCTCCCACCCACCTCGGCCCTATCTCAGCACCACAATCGGTCCCGATCGCGACTTCGGCTGCGGTCCCGCCGCCGCCGGTCATCGCGGCCTGCGCGTGGCGGTGCAGGTGCAGGTGCTTTTCCAAGCACAGAGACATGGGATGATTGCGTGAAGAAACCATGGGAATCTGGAACTTCCAGGCGAAGAATGTAGGAAAACCAACGATTTAATGCTCCAAGGAGGCTCCGTAGCTGGTCCTTTTGCCTGAAGAACCTCTCATTGGCCTGTTTGGAACTCTGGAGAGGTCTCAAGCAGGTCCCCGCCGCCAAACCGTGCAGGAGTGGAAATTACTGTATCAGGGCCCAACCCAACAACAGCCTCTACTCAGTCTGCTGCTGTCTTTGGAATGATTTCAGCGATTTGTGACTACCTCTACTGAAATGTACCCCTCAAAATGTTCCGCAACTTGGCTATACCCTGGAGTTGTCTCCAGCGCTAACCCCCAAATGCAAAGAACCTCCGCACCACCGCACCACGCCGCACCGCCGGGTCCCAGCCGCGCGGAAATCGAAAGAACCGCCTCCATGCCGGGTGGACCGGCCCTCGTCACGCTGCTCTTTCCGCACCCGGCCCATCCTGGTGAGTGCGGTGGGAAAGAGCAGAACACTCCCTGCTAGTCGGTACCCCTTCAAGCTGAGTCATGGGAACGGAGTCCTTAAAAGAATTTCTCTTGAAACACATCTTGGGGGCTCTGCTCGAGTTTCAGTCTGTTTGAAGCACTCTCAGTACCGACCGATGTCACACGACCGATGTACCTCGCTTCCGCACGCCCGCCCAGTGGGATGTCTCAGATGTCCATCCTTACCGATCCAGTGGTGGTTCCTTGCGCTCTGCCAGCCATCTCTTTCGCAAAGGTTAACCCCCAGCAAACGCATCTATTTCACAGTCAAAAAACAGCTCCTAGAGGCTCGCAAAGTCTGTCTATGGTTTCATCTTCTGGCTTTTCATCCCTGTAACAGGCTGCCCAATCCATCCAGCCCTCTCTTTCGCAGAGGCACATCAAGTCTCGAGAGGAGAACAAGTTGCTGCCCTTGGCGTCAAAGTCTCGGCTGTCCTGGACAACGGACGACGGCCCGAAGGGCCGAAGGGCCTTGAGCTTCCGCCACGTTCTTCAAAGGGCACAGAAGTCAGGCAGCAGATTCATTACCTCCAGGTTTGTTTCATCTTGCTGTTCTTTCATCTTGCTACTTGGTACCATATCAGTACCCCTGCGCAAAACATATCATCTCGTTAGCAGCTGATCTCTGACTACAAGATTGCCACATTACAATATTGCCAATGGTGTTGGGATCTCCATCTCGACTGACGCAAGAGAAACAAACGCTTTGATAGCAGGTCATCCGGCTCTCAATCTGCAGTTTACATGATCATGAACAGCCATGAATAGCCGATGCAAGCCATGCCAAATGCCCAGCCCGTCCGTGATCCGTCCGTGCCTGTGTCTTGGCCGGCGCCGATCTCCATTCAGCCTCCACCTCGGGCGCGGTTCGACCGATGACCGCGCAGATGGCCGGCGCCGGATCGGTTCATCGATGTGTTCAGAGATTCACCTTCCTTCGGGCCTTCGGGTGTCGAGAACCGAGTTTGGTGCTTGCTTTTCTCGGTAAGTCCATGACACCGGGCATCTGTGTGCTGAGTATCTGTCCCAAATCTGGTGCGGGAAGTGAATCACTGGTCAATCTGACTGACTGGTGCCGGGCCGGGATTTCTTGATTGACTCATTGACAGTGCGTGTTTTTTCTGCTTGGAATATCGCACCCCCCAAAAATGCGGCTTTATTCAGTCCATCCAGGGTGACACAGAATATATGACTATTAAAATATCTTGATTAGACTCAATTTTAAACCCGACCTATTCTCTTTCCATGTCTGGTGGCCTGCCATGTTGGCATGCATATATGTGCTTTCCTTGGTATGTTCCCAATTCCGGAACACCTTGACCTGGAAACTCATACTTTCAATTGATCAGCCAGCCACAACAGTTTTTGGAAGTCTCGTGACCAGCCACTCGTGGCCGGTCGGGTCTGGGTGAGTCGCAGTGCGTCATCCGCTTCGACCTGTTCGTGACCTTTTAGGGGGTCCCCGTTTGTGACCTTTTCCAGGCCTGGACTGGTGACCGAACCAACCAGGTGTTCTTTCGCACCAACCGGTCACAACGTTGAAGACTTGGAAGAATCGCACCTTGCAACTGACGTTGCCGTTCAGGTCGCACCTGGTCTCACCGCCACAGCCGTTCCGGTCGCACCTCACCTTCACACCGTCCAGGTAGATCTGCCCGGCACTCACCGCATTCAACGCTGCCTTCCCGGACGAACGGTGTGAGACGACTCAACGGTTCCATGTAAAGGAAGACTCGACTCACCGAAATCAGAAATCAGAAGACTCGACTCACAGAAATGGCAAAAAAAAGGATGATCAGGTGGACTCTACCAGGTGAAGCTTTCCCTTTCCAAAGGTCCAGGACCGGGATAGTTGCAAGCATCATCCATTCCACAGGGTGGTACCGGTGGCACCCAAGAGATCAAACAAAGATGAACGAAAGTGCAGAAACCACAACACCCAAACCCTGCAGTTCTCCCTGAGGCCAAATTTCCGGAAGACGCAAGTGGCCAAATCTCAACCCTTCTGTTCGTCTCTGTTCAACTAGTGAGTAACTACTGGAGTGCTGAAACACACCCTGTAGAAATCTGTTGAGCCTTCAATGCTCACCAATGCTTCGGCATTTGATGGTTTCTTTGCTGGTGGCACAGAAAGAAACGTGGCTTTAAGTTGGTTGAAGTTTCAACGTCGTGAGGTGTAGATGCCCAAATCCATTTGTCACAAGTGACAAATGATACAAGTGCAAACACCAAACAGTGCCTTTCAGATAATGCTCTCAAACCACTCTTGGTTCAAATCGCAAGTGGCTAAGAAGGCACCAAACACTAAACCCATCCAAAAAACTCATCAAATTTGCACCTTCGGAGCTAGAGGGAAAGGAGGTCACCCAAACCCCCCTTACTCTGACTGGTGTGGATTGCTGTGGGGCCGACAGGGTGGGTTTTCTGCACAAGTCTTCGTCCGACATCGGATCGCTCCTCGGCTTGGGCGCTGGTGCTAAACCTCGGTCGATCGGTCGAAACAGCGTCGCGACGCACTCGAGGCCGCAGCCGCATCGAAGCGTCGTCGTGGGCTCCAGTGGTTCGAGGTCTTGCACCCGAAGAGGTGCCAATGCCTTGGGGATTGGCCTCCAGTCGTCCAGTGGTGCATTAGAGACCACCAGTTCAGTTTCTTTTATAAGGGGTCCATCTAAAACCACCGACCTTGGGGCCTTGGGGATTGTGCCGGGTCTTCTCTGAATCGTTTGGCCATCCAGGACCATCCTGGACCGTCCAATGGACAACCCAACACTACTTAGGGATCTCCATTGGACACGCAAACAGGATGGTCCACACATATCATGGGTGTGTATTAAAATAGGGAGACCTCCCAGATCGACCCCTGGAAGAAAGATAGACCTGTCTACCCTATTGGTTGCTTGGGTGTCTCCCTATTTTAATACAGGCCCATATTTATCGTATTTATGATATACTGCTTGGTTTGGCACACTGCCCAACCAGAATTTCACTCCAGTAACTCTCAGTTTGATCCGACAACGGGGTTGGGGCTTCTCCTTGAGGCTTGTCATGGGTCATGTATGGCCGGTGACCTAGATTTATGCTGCCTGTGGGCTATTAGTTGTCAGACTGAACTGGAGAACTACACTCCTGGCAGGTGGGAAAGCATATCATCCACAGCCAGCAGGCAATATCACAAGATTTTTGCTGCAAGCAAGGTCAATGCCACAGCCAGTCCAAATTGTTTGTCACAGAATTTGCCTTGAAGAGAGCACCAGGTGATCTTTGTCTGTGTGTGCGAAGGAAAACACAAAAGACGCGAAACTGCTTCAATCAAGTCCGACATGTACGACCAAGCGGTGTTGGGGTGCGTGTTGTGCGATCTTTTCATTGACCAGGAAGAAACTCGGCAAACAGAGTCATGATACTAGCATGATACAAAGAAAACATTTGCCACCTAACCGGGGTACAAAAATGTAACCAGGTATCAGGGTTTTTGTGCTAGTGTGAGCAACGAAACTGACAACACCTCAGAAAACCTCCCATCCCAAGCTTCACTTCAAAGCAACTCTTTTTTCCTTCTCGCACCATGTCCACAAGTCTGCGCTGTTTCCTACGGAACAACTTCTACATCTTCATCGCCACCCTCTTCCTCTTCTCCTTCAAGCTCATCACCCTCAGTGGCCCCACACTGGTTGTCATTGTCATCATCGGCCTTCTTCTTGGCATTCTTTGCCTTCTCTGCACGGATCAGCTCATCCTCACAGTCGCTATACAAACAATGACATGTCACGAGCAAGTTTGTTATTGTGGCTGTTTGGTTTGCCAACAGATTTGCAACTCCCACCTTCAAAGAGTCAATCATGGCTTTGTCCCCCTTCCTGCCCTCCAGCTCTTTGCGAAGAATCTCCTTAGATGAAGACGCTTACTTTGTATGGTTCCATAACCCTTCTCCGCTGTTTGGTGCCTGGTGTATACTGCTGGTTTCACCATGGTGTGCTGTGTATGTATGTTTATGTGCTATCCAAACAATTGTCATTGCTTCACGGTGTTCCAACCCCCAGGTCCACATGTTTGATCGCACAACCAATGCAATCACAGTCAAAGGCATGAACACATTTCTACCACAGCAGTTTAACAGCAAGTAGCAGCGATTTCCTCCATGCGCTCTGGTGCAATGTCCGGATCAGGCTTCAACTGCAGGAGGGCGTGATGAACACAATGCATATCAAAGTGACACCAACTGTCTCTTTAAGACAACATATGTTTGTCAAAGCCCGCACCCTGAAGAACTCATTGGTGGCCATGTTGGTCTTGAAGCCCCACACGTGGTTGTCCTTGTACTTGTACTTGTAAACCTTGAACACTTTGGGTGCTGTGGGTTCTCCTGCTGCTGTGGTTGGACGCTTGCCCCTCCCCTTCTTTGGCGACATCATGGACGCTCCCGACGAGGAAGCTGGGCGCTTCATTGTGGTTGCACCTTTTGGTTTCTTGGCTTTGGGTTCATCCTTCTTTTGCTCAGTGCCAGGCTCAGCGTGTGATTCCACCTCAGGCAACACAGCGTCACCCTTTTTGTTCTTTGACTTTGGTGCAGCTTTGGTTTTAGCCTTTGCTTTTCCTTTGGGTGCTCCTTTGGGTGCTCGTTTGGGGGCTCCTTTGGGCGCTCCTTTTGGCTTCGCTTTGGCTTTGGGTTTGCCAGCTGCCGCTGTAGACCCGCCAGCGCCCGCTGTGGCTTCTTCATCAGACAAAGCATCCACCGCAGCCAGCACCATGTCTAAGCACCCCATGCAAACGGCCAGCACCGACTCTGAGGGTTTCAAAACAGCTATCAGACTATCAGGTGGGCACAACACACAAGACCAAAACAAGCAGAAAGAGCAAAACACACCATTGTCATAGACCGATGCAAGTACCGACGCACATAAAGTAAGCAGAGCGACAAGCACTTTGATTTTTGTCAACGGTGCACCGGTACGTTGTAAACATGCGCCCATTTGTCCAGGCATGAACACTCAAAACCAGCACATCACAGCCACCCTTGAACACAGGTATGCAAACAGGTATAATTACTCAAACATACACACCACTGCTAAACAAAGACATGCAACTTTATAAAACCAAGTCTAGGACCAACAAGTCAGTTGCAACAATTGAAGTTGAAGGCCAAGGTCAAGGTGGTCTATGTGAAATGCTGTAACACCAAGTTCTGAACCAGGCTGACATCAAGGCAACTTGTATGCCCGGTTGGGCGCAAATACTGCTGAGCACTTCAATACAAACTTTGGCTTCACTGGCACAATGTTTGCGGGTGAGGAGTTGGCAACGCGCACCTCAGCCAACTCTTAAACCTACTGCTTCCTATTGACACAAATGAGGTGACATTGCACTCAGGCCCCAGCATCCCAAACAACGCCGGCTGCAGGGCTATCTGGGAGGGTGTTGAACTCATCAAAGAACACCTGTCCGAGCTGAGTGGCCCTGATGTTGTTGAAGTCAGTGAGTTTCTTTGGCTCGAAGCCATTGACCCGCTGCTTGGGAGACAGCTTGTACCTGAAGTTCCTGACTTCGCCATTGTCCTGTGGTTCAGCCGTGCCACACACATGAACAATCCAAGCACCAAGCAAAGTGCTAAAGGTAAAAAGAGTGAGTCACAGAGGCAAATTGTATCAAGACAACATGGTGTCAATCCTTGACCATTTGCTCCATGTCATGGTCGGTCAACGTCACTTGCATCAAGCCACTGTTGGCTGCTAGACCGCACATGACATCCGCTACAGACTTTAAGGCTTTGCCACTGTCACTGCACACCGTCATCAACATTGTGTCAGACACTGCCAACCAAGGAATGCAGTCTTTGGGACGCGCAGTGGCTACACCTTAGATTTGACTGTTTTGGTTGAAGGTCGGACCCAGCAACATTCAGCAACGCACCATTGACACCTGTGGGGACAAGTGGCCATCATGCAGCCAAGTAGCCTGAGCCAATCTCCTTGAATCCACCAAGCCCGAATCCAAACAACTCCCCAGCACACAGGGTCACAGAATTTTCGCTGCCATTGGAAATCCAAACTTCTGCGCCAACGATGTGGACCGTAAGCGTCGGCTCCCGCAAGCATGGGCATGAGGCCTTGACCCTTGGCTTCAACAAGCATGACATTAAGAAAATAGGCACTACTAACTACATCAACCATGTGTCAGTCAAGGAGCGTTTTGGTGCTTGTGAAATCAGTCAAAGGCATGCCAAACAGATCCACCTCCCGCAGGATGTCCACTGGTCGGTCTGAATCTGTAAAATCAGGTTCACACGATGTGCGATTTGTAACCGGTGCCGGTTTTGTGCTGTGGGTAGTCGAAGCAGGAATAGTCGCAGCTGAATGGCCCTTCAAAGCACGCTTGACTACCGGAGTGTTGGCTTTGCTCACCATGCGAATGAGCTCATCCATTTTGCCCGAACTGGTGGAATCAGTGGAGAACCGAATTTTCAATACGTCTGGAATCCTTTGTGGGGCCAAACTGGGTGTAACAATCTGGGCTGATAGCGTCTAACTTTATTCAATCCAATGAAGATAACTATGACGAAGTGAACCAATCAAGGAGTTTTATCAAGGAGTTTAACATAATGAGTGAACCAAAAGGCAACAAATTCAACTATGAATCTTGAGAGTGCAGTCATCTACAGACAGCGTCACCATGGATGGGACAGGATCCTCAAACCTTGAAGCAGGACGTGTCTTTGGGCCGGCTGCTGCTGAATCATCCCACCACTCCTGCATGACCGAGCATGTTGTGTGTTATGTTTGCCTGCAAGACCACAAGGGCTGGACACATGTTACACCGCCCCAAAGCACCTAAAACACACACACACACCAGTCCTCCACTGCCCGACCAGCCATTGCAGAATGAGCCGCATCGCGCTCTCCCTGGTCTGTGAAGTACCCCGTGTAGGTCCACTTCACTTCAGGCACTTGGTCAGAGGGCAGGTTGAGCGCATCAAGTTGCAACTTCCAAACAGCTTTGGACCACTCTCCAAATTGATTAGGGAGCAGGTCAAACAAATGGACAGGAGTACCCTTGGGCAGCTTCAGGCCTTGTATGCATTGCTCCAAAACAGCAACTGTCGCTGGCACACCTCTTTGTTGCACCTCCAACTCAAGCACAACATGTGCTAGGTGAGTGTTAACAAGCAATGTTGACATGTGCACACCAACCTGCAAGACTTGACATGATTCCAAACAACTCCGCCCTGTGGTTGGGAGGAATTGGGGCGTCGGGGTCGTTGTTCACCAACTCAGCCACCCGCGCCCTGGGAACATTGCCAATCTGTCCTCGCAGGATGTTGCTCTTGGACCATTTTGATGCTTGCTGCTGGCTTGAAATGCTCGCTATGCCTCAGCTCCAGCAAGATTACCATAATCACTGCGTGTCACAACAGCATTGTCGCATTTCATTGATTGCCAGGACACACTGCTGGGAAGTCCTCCTCTTATCATTGCCATGTGCAGATTCTTCACAGAAATTCAGGCTGATGTCCCAGTAATCCATGGACCTGAGCAGCCAAGGGAGGGCAGTCAAAAAGCAGTAATGGCACAACATGTGGCAACAACATGCAACAACACATGGCACAGTGTTTTCAATCCAAGCTTCAAGATAATCTTGTCTTCTAGTAGCCTTCTGTGTTTTACCACTGCGTGCTTCTCGGTTGATGAGTGGTATTGCGGTTCCAATGTCAAAAGCAGCGCTTTGTCGTTGCCGCCTGTCACAACATTTGCCATCTGGATCCCTTCATCAAGAGATAGGACACCTGCAGTTCTACCAACCCGCAAAACATACAAAGAACAAGAAACACATGTGTGAGGCAAAAGCTACCATCCATTTAGTGTAAAAGTGAGACCCTCCAACATGACAGGACATGTCTATGCATCCAGGCACGGTTGGGCCACAATGTCACATCCAAGATAAGCAACGCATGCCTCAGTGGCAACGGTGAGCGTTCAACTGTGGAAAAGGCTTGACCTGACAACTTGTTGTTTAGTTGTTGCTTGTAGTGCTGTTGTCGGTGTTTGTTATTATATGCTACTACTGCTACTATTGAAACCAGTCACGATGAGTTTCCATCCCGCTGAAGGAAACTCACAGCATCACTTGCAGCCTGAACCAATCTCTCCACATGAATGCGCCGGTGGGATGAGCTCAGCAAGGTGTCAACTGCATGTTGCCCTTTGTCATAGCGCTCTGTCAAATATTTGCAATCCAGGAACCCCTGCCCAGGTGCAAAAAAACATTCCATCCAAATCCAAACATGCACGCATCCAACAGCACCCAGGCACTTGCCACATGCAAAAACATGGAAAACAAGTAACACCCACGCCTGCCGGTTTGCCCACTCCTGAAACTTCTCACTCCACTTTTGCATGGCATCCATGTCCTTCATGGCATCGTTCTTGGTTTGCTCGAAGTTCAAATGAACAAGCTTCGCATTCAACCTGCGTCCCAAGATCCCACCAGACCAACCAAAACAAAACAGGGTCACACCATGCCAAACCTTGGAGACATGCACAACCAGTGAGACGCAGAAACTTGCTGTTGAGGTGCTCTTCCTCCTTTTGAGCCCGTTCTGTATTCGCCTCCCACCAGCATATCACAACAAACATTAAAAAACAAACATGAGAACCATGTCATAGTAGCATAGCGCCACCTCCATATATGGAACCCCCCCGTGCCGATAGCCTTCTTTTCCCATTTCACCAGGCTGCTGCTAAAGATGCCAACCCGCGAGAGGTCAGCAGGCGGCACTGTTGAATCCATCAACGCCTGAAGGTCGCCGTCCGCATGCCTGTTGCGAAACCTCAGCTCAACTGCCCTTAGACTGTGCCCTAATGGGCTGGGCTGACAAACCAATGATTTGACTGTTGTGAGTTGACTGTTGTCAAGTGACGCAACCTGAATGTCTACCAGTTCAGTCCGGAAGAATTCCTGTGGCACTTTCTTCTCGAAGATCCGGAGGCAAGACAAGTACATGCCACAGGTCTTCTGTAAAGTTTCCTGAGCACGCATCACTGAAAAAAGTGTTTGATGAGGCCCATCAAAAAAGCATGCCAATGTGAGTTGTGATAAAAGTGCACACCAAACTTCTAAGTCTTTCTGGCTGTACGGGCGCCGCATTTTGGGAAGGGTGTTCTCATAGTCGTGCTCCAGCCTCTCCATGATTTCCTTCAGAAGCACATGGTCGTTACATAATTCATCTTTCCAAGTAGTTCCAGAGCCACCTGCAAAGCCTTCATTCAGTACACCCGCCGCCAACCCCTCATGCAGAATCACCTTCTGCATGCTGTACTTCCTGCCAGCGTTTGGCATACCAAACCATTGTTTGTCAATTCAATGTACATGAATGTTGACACCAACCTGCAACACACACAATTCCCGCACCCTTCCTTGACATGTTCAACAAGGTGTCTGAAACAAACTTGGGGGACTTGTGCAACAAGTTCAGTGCTGCGGCTGATTCTTTCTCACCCAAGTTGTAAGCGTTGACCAGCTTGCTGGCGACTGAGTTGTTCTGCGGCAGGGCACGGAATGAAGCTTTGATAACACATGTTGCATCGTTGCTTTCACTGGCATTGTCCACTACTCCCGAACCAAGCCTCCAATGAACTGGCTGCTGAACCCCCATTGTTCTCCAAGATGGTCAACTGGTGTAGGAGGTTCAGGGCATTCGGACGCCGCCGCACAGATGTGCTTTGAAGAGTCAAGCCTCAACAAATCTCAACAAATCTCCAAACCTAGGAACCCAACACACAAAGTGGACTGCAACTACCATGAGTTTCACAGTCACATCCATGTCAACACGCCATGTGTCTCACAGTGTCTCAAGGCATCATCAAGATTTAATATACAAGCAGGCCATGCCACCCCTGTTAGCGTCAACCAAGGACATCTCACCATGTGTCGTGCTGGCAGTCACAGTAGCATGGATGGTGCAAAGTGACCTTGGGTATACAAACGCACAGCTTGCTTGAACTATAGCTGACCAACACTTGGCAAGACATGATGATTGAACACACGAAACGCTTGGCAAAACATGGTTGAACACACATGTGAACACCAAGCTGAACACACAGCAGCTCCAATTTGTTGTTATTGTCAGCGCTTGTGCAGTTGAGGATTGGCTGAGGTGGATGCTCCTTCAGCTTTGTCGGCATCGCCTCTCCAACAGGCCAGACCCAACAGGTCAGACCCTAGAGTTGTGCCATCAAGTTCAATCCTTGCCTCGTAAAACTCGGTCTTTTCATAGGCGCATCGGAGTATAGCTGTGGCTGCCAGCGACCTACTCCAACCTTTCACGTTGAACACGCGCATCACACCGGCGAGGCCTTTGCTGGCTCCGATCTCTCCACTGTCCATGGTCCAAGATACGGAGGGGGTGGTGCGGCAACCTTGAGACCTAGCTACCACGGACAACTTCTCAGCTGACTCATCTGGGTCGGTCTGAAACCTTGGTTTCACAAAGTGCATCATTGATTTGTGGGATTGTTGAACGAGAGTGTGTGTGGTTTGCCCAGCAGCCCGTTGACGCAGCAAAGTTGAACCAAGTTCTTGAGAACATCCTCGAACAAACATAACATGTGGTTGGTTGAACGCATTCCTCGAACAAACATAACATGTGGTTGGTTGAACGCATTTGGAAACTTTACAAGGCATTGCGCTCCAAGCATGTTTGTTGTGCTGAGTAGCGGGCAGGGTCTATATATCCTCGTAGGCCGGCTTGAGGGTCCCAGTTGAGCTGGTAAGGTCGTAGAAATACTCCTCCAGGTGTCATCAAATCCACAGCTGTACAATAGCACCTCAAGTACGAAGACATCAGAAATGAGAGTTTTTGGCTCTAGTTGGAAAGACTAACTGCTTGAGGGTTGATTTCACTGGTTCCCATGCAAGCCACACCCCATGTTCAGCCACAAACTCTTTGTCCACCCAGCTGTAGAATTCCTTGGCATCATCCTGACACCAGCAACACTGGTTTCCCAAACAGACACTTGAACAAAAGATCCGACCAGCCTGCTTCGCCAAACAACTAGACAAATACTTGTCCAGGCTTGTGTGGGACTCCACCTTCTCAGACCTGAGTCAGAACGGGTCACTCCACTTGTGTTGATTGAAACTGATCATGTTAAACTAATGACAGCGTTTCTTGTTCCAACAGTGTTTTTGCACCCAACTTGCCAAGTCACAGCCACTTCTCCAACATTCCTACATGTGGGTTTTCCTTGAGCAGCTTGTCTGCCAAGCGCTGAAGGTCATCTGGCGTGCTTGTCTTCTTGGTCTTCGACGGAGGCCCTCCAGCACCGCCAGAAGACCGCTTCTTTGGTGCCATGTCCTCACAAAACCATGAACAAAAAGTTGTGAAATGTTGTTGGTACATGTTTGGTACATGTTCTTATTTGCAAGTGTTTTGCAAGGTGAAATGTTGTTGTGTTGACACCATGTTGTTTGCGACAAGGTTTCATGATGTATTGCTGGCTGCGGTGTGCTGAAACAAAGTGCTTTGCAACCACCCTGTGACTCACATGCACAGCCACCAACAAGCCCTCTTCGACCACACTTGCAAGACAAGGTGCGTTGGCTATTCACCCCTGGCATGATTGCAACCAAAACGAACAAGAGATTCAACTTGCTGACGCTCCGCATACGCACGCACGCAGCATGATTTGTTCTTCGCGGTGTTGGTACCTAAGATGCTGAGCAATTTCATGCTCTTTGCTACTACCCCCAGAACATCGGGCTCATCAACTCATTGTTTGAGTGTTGGCCCCCCGTGGACCTGTGATGGATGCGGTAATGCTCAGAAATGTCCAATGTGATGCTACTGCCCCGACATCTCCAGTTGCTAGCAACGCTGTCCAGTGAGCTTTGGTCTTCGGAAATAGTTACCCACTGTGTGCTGGATAAATCCGAGCAAAAACAAAACGTCTTTTTGTGGCGGATGTGGTTTTAGAATCTACCAGTCTGTCACGGATATGGTTTTAGGAATCTATCCATTTGTGACGGATGTGACCTCAGGGCCTATCAGTTTGTGTCCGATGTGATTTTGATATGGTGTCATTTTGTGATGGATAAGGTTCTCCATGCTGTTTTGTGATGGACCAGGTTTTGCATTCTTCCTTTTTGTAACGGATAAGGTTTTGCACACTACCTTGTTGTGACGGAGAAGGATTTGCACTCTACCATTTTGTGACGGATAAGGTTTTGCACTCTACCATTTTGTGACGGATAAGGTTTTGCACTCTACGTTTTGTGACGGATAAGGATTAGCACTCTACCATTTTGTGACGGATAAGGTTGTGCGTTCTACCATTTTGTGACGGATAAGGTTTTGCATTCTACCATTTTGTGACGGATACGGTTTTGCACTCTACCATTTTGTGACGGATAAGGTTTTGCATTCTACCATTTTGTGACGGATAAGGTTTTGCACTCTACCCTTTTGTGACGGATAGCGTCCCTATCCTTCACAAAACCGGTGTGTTGGTAGGACCCCTCCACTAGCTGCCCCGAAAAGCATGCGCCAAACATTAACATAGCTAAGTTCAATGCACGCTCATTGATTAGCTGGATTGATTGAAATTGTTTTGGACAAGCAAATTTACATGACCTAAATCCTTCACAAATGAACTGTCTAACTCAGACCCCGCAAGTGTGCCGGATAGCGACCCTATCCTTCACAAATTCCACTGCCCAGTTTGGCGTGGCTATGGTTTGTACATAGCCATGCTTTCCATACACTTGCTGATGCTTGCTCAGCCCAAGGTATTTGTGCCGAGTAGCGACCCTATCCATCACAAAACTGCACCTCCCAACAACAGTGGTATTTGTGACGGATAGTCTCTTCACAAAACCTTCCTTGGGTTGAAGCTGCATCCCCCACATATTGCCTTGAGTTGCAAAATGTCAAACAGCATCACCCACGTGCAGGAAAAGGTGTTCACCAAGAATGCTAAAAGCAATCAGGACAGTTTTCAGAAAACGATAGAACCCAGTCTACTTCACAAAACCTTTGGACATAAACCAATGGCCTTCACAAAATGATCCTATTGAACCCAACACTCTTCACAAAACAGTCCCTTACACCTGCACATCCGCTCCGGCTTGTGCTGCCATGTAGGCATCATGTGCTATGCTGTGCGCTTCAGACCAACTAACCCCGTGAGCCCACAACGATGCAGCTGCTTGGTATATCACTTCCCGTGCATGCCGGGAGCGAAAACGGACCAGCTCAGCACGTGGCAACGGGTTTACCGCAAGCAGTTGAGCTTGTGTCGGAACCTCAACTGTAAACTGTAGATGGTATGTTTCACGATCATGACATGACTGATAACATGTGCACCGACACGACATGAAAGTTGTACCGCAGGCACTGGTCTATAGTCCACTGCCACTCCACCATCTTCAGGAGATGGACCAACTGCTGGACCCAAAGCGGGCAAGCACCTCAGGTAGACAAGTTGAGCCAGTCAGGGTTGTTTGCTGGTATGCCTGGGCCATCGGCCAATCCACTTTCAAAGGTGGACACTTTTTCCAGGATCCGGTAGCCCATTGCTCCAAACAATCCGCAGCCACGTTCATGTTGAAAGGATAGTTTCCTGACAAATACAACCCGGCAAGGTGGATAAGCAAGGTGAATTCGGTTGCCACAAAAAAGTCTAAAGACCAAGCTTCGCATAAGCCTTGCATGCTTCACGATATCGTCGCAGTTTGAGACCGGAGAGGACAGCTCGTTGGGAGCAACTGGCCGGTTTGGATTGTTTCTCCAAGCAAGCCAATGAACACAACAAGCTACGAAACTATACACAGCAAACGCCCAAGTGAGCCCGATCGACGTGGAACTGTCATCCCTCGTGATTGGTCACCAACAGATGCTGGTAGATATAAAATCTTATGCGTCTTGAAGACAGGGTCTGACATGTGAGCTTTGGTCCTGATCGACAGCCAGATTCCACTCCACCCATGATCCACAGCTGGCAAAAGTAGTTTCATTCAGTCGGTGATCAGTTTATTGTTCTGAAATGTGTCCATCACCAAAATGCATCAGTCCTCAACACCACATCCCTCTCACCAAACGGAACCCTCCGGCGCCGCCAAAACTTTGTGTCCAAGTCAGGGTCATGATGATCGATACCTGCCAAGAGGAATGCAAGCCACGCTTGGAGAAGTTTGGTGTGTGTGTACAAAAGAATGGGTGCAGAAACACGATAAGTGCGATTATTATTCACAAAGTGTCAATGTGCCTAGGTCGCTGATACGATCTAAAGCCCAAACATGAGCCGAGCCAGCACCGCCAATACCCACAATCGTGTTGCCCCTTTGTGTGACTTGAAGGAAGGTTTTCCTCGGAAACGCCCGCAAGTGATCTGAATCATGGAAGTCAGACAACACGACCACTCAACAACCAAAGTTCAACAGTCAGTTCAATAACAAGCAACCAGTCCCTCACTTGGTCCACCATGGCCACTTGGGAGTGCGGTTCAGTTGGTCTTACATCATCACGCTGCAGGTATGCTGAGAGAATGTTCACATAGTCGTGAGGGGTGTGTAAGCAGTGACCTTGTTGCAACACCTTGCTCAAGTTACCAAAAAGAGCATCAATGTCCTCATGCGTGTGGCCAACCTGTAATGTTCTGAGTTCTGCCCGACGCAATTTGCCATGAGTGATGAGCTGGGCCAAGAACCTGATCACGCCATTGTTTTTTACTTCTTTGGGTCCGTTGTCCCCTTGGAGGATCAACTCCGACCCTCTCAGGTCGACCCTTCTCTCCCGCATTCGCTCCAGCACCCGACCGAGGAGTTCAATTGTTCTTGAACTGTCGGAAGCAACGCCCGGAACTGAGAGGTGCAACATCACGTCATGGCCGTGTGCGATGATGGCAGTCGCCGTGAGCTTCGGTTTGATGAACTTGCAGAATTCCTTGGCGTCTAGCGCACCATCACGAGGCCAAGTAAACTTGGCAGCGTCCATAGAGTCGCAGATACATACGACTGTGCTCGGAGCGGGCAATCCAGCAAGCGATCTTGCCAACGATCGTGAGTGCCAGTAACAAACACGATCCATGTACTGTTGCTGCCTGTGCGCGTCTAAAAGCCGTATTTGCTCAGTCCGAGCGGCAGAGCACCTCGCAAGCTTCCGGATTGTCAATTTGTAACGTATACAGATCGAACACTTTGTGTGTTGATTCTTGCCCCGGATCTTCAAAACATCTGCGAAGTGAAGCTCCCAAACCTTAGCTCTCCAACATGCGCAGGACCATCATGTTGCGTTGTTGTTTTGCTTTGTTGTTAGTTTAGTTTTAGACATTAGCCAACACAGCAATCACCATAAGCTGGGACATCGACGGCTGTGAAGATCTTGTATGAGAATTTCTCATCTGGGTGTTTGCGCCGTAGCATGGACAAATACTCTGCGAATGTCCCTGGGGGTAACGCTTTCTCCTGCATTCCAGTGGCCCTTTCCACTACCTTGTCATCACGTTTCTTGATCAGCCTGGGACGTTTCGAGCAACACCGGTTCTCGGGCATGGGCTCAGCTAGTGTCTCGTACAATTCAAACAAAAAGTCGTGGACCAGCTCTCGCTTGTGTGAGCACGATGTGAAGGCATTTGCTTGTATATCGCAAATCATGTGGGCAATCTTCAGCCCCTTCATGCACTGCCGTGCTGAGCCGGTTGAAGCGTCCTGAACCTAGTCTCAACAACCTCTTGTAAGCATGCTGACACACAGGAAAGCCTAGCAGGCTCAATGTGCCTGACCGCTCTCCATCGCCTTGAGGCCGCACTGCCTGCATGGCATCGAAGACCTGACAAATACAATGGAATTGTCAATCAACGACAGTCAATGCCATTTAACATGCGGTAGTCTCATGAAAATGGACACCAAAGTGATTCAAGCAGCCCAGAACAAGCGTTTGCTTCCTTGCCTCTTTGTCCAGCTCCATCTTGTCCATTTCACGCAGTCGCCGGATGTGAGCAGTAAGCCTCTGAAATTGATCTGAATCCGTGAAGGGAATATAACAATTTCTAGGCACTTTGCTCTGTGAGTACCGGCACTTTGACTGAACAATTGCACGAGTCTTCTCAAGTAGATGTTCAAGGAGGTCATCTGTAAACGACAAGGCCTTCCTTTGGAGTTTTTGCCGTTTTGCCACAGGCTCTGGCTTCTCACCACTGAGCTCGCTCCCTGAACGAACCCAAGGAGCTACGCGAGCAGGGGTGATGAGATCGCCTTCATCATCAGACAGGTCTGTCACCGGAACCAACATTCAGCCAAATGCTGCTGTGAGATGGTGTGCCGCTTGCAAGTCTCTCAACCAAAGTGTGAGTAGTGTTGCAACTGTGCTTGCTGTGTAGTTTGTCAACGCTAGTGCTAGTGAGTTGTGTTGCAACTGTGCTTGCGGTGTAGTTTGTTAACCCTTTTGTACCACGGCGATGAAGCAAACGTGGTGAACCTACCAAATTGAGTTGCAAAGTGTTGTAAAGAGAGCCTTTGACATCTCAATACATTTTGTCCCATAAACTGGTCACCCTCGTGAGGATGGCTTCCAATCTGTACACTGTTTGCACGCTCATGCCTGAGTTGACCTGGTCATCAAGCACAATCATTAACACCTGGCCGGGGCACCAACTTTTACAGTACCATCGCTGAGGTCAACGAGCACAATGTTTTCCGCGTTTATTGACTAACAATAGAAGTTGGTAGTAGGATCACAACACATGTAGTGAGCCATGATAAGACACACCATAGTCTAAGTCGTACTTAGCTACCATAGTTTCTGTTATGATGGGCGCCTTGTCTAAGACAGCTTTGGATTGAGATTCTTTGACTTCTGCAATCTTTGCTCTTTTGGACTGAGTTGATGTGTGAATCCAAAAGCATTGTGAACACTGGCCAGAGCTGAGATCCAATCCAGTTGAGCTTGAGCTTCATTCTGTTCCTCCTGGCAGAAGCGGTGAACACATGCAAGCAACAGTTGACTGGTGGTTGCAAAACCTCACCTCCAAAGCACGTTTGCGCCTCGCTCCAAAAATGGGTAGTTTCTCCATGTTGCACGTACAAGCACTTGCCACAAACAACCGTAATACCATGAGGGCTCCGATGAGGCAAGAAACTCGATTGCCCTGATGTATGGATGGTCCGGTTCCTGCCAGCAGAACAGAAGCACACATGGACACCCAGCATGCAAGGATCACACACACAGACTTCTCAAGAATCAAGGCAAACATGTTTCTAAGGCATTCTAAGGTCTTGAGCGTTTGCGTGCATGAAGGTCAAAGGATTGAAGACTTGTATTTTAATGCAATGAAAGTCATACATAAACTCTTGCAGGCCTGCCTGCTCCAACCTCCAGAAAGAGTCCTTGGCGACTGGTTGGGTCGAGAGCTCAGTTGAATATCAATTGGCTGTTGATACAAGTTGTTGATGCCTTGGCTTGCAATGTTTTACAACCATGACTTGTCAAGTCCACATGTTAAATTTAGTAGTATTCATGAATTTCATTGTGGATTGCTTCCGTAGCTCACATGACATCTTGGGTTTGACGCTTGCTGCAAGAAATGCGCGCACACCTTTTCACCTCTCTCGCATCGCACGCTACAGCTATGGTTTGGAATGTCCCGGCATCAATCCCTGGACATGCATCCACTGCAAGTGACATTCATCGCAGGTATGGTTGCGATGCTTGTAGTAGGTACGGCCGATGCGGGCCATCCTCTCTATCCGCGTGCACCGGGCCCCACAATCGCATGGCACCATGCAGCGGAACGATGGTGTTCCTGGCTGCGCTCCTGGCAGCGGCCCTGTGAATGACACCGGAGCTGGAGGTGGTTGAGGAAGTCCTGCATCGCTGATCGCCTGTCGCGCCTTCTCCTCGTGAAGTTGCGCTTGCGTTTTCTGGGCCCGCTTTGCTGCCTCCACCAGCTTGTTGATCTTCGCCTGCTCAGCCTCACTCTGCGTAGATGCCGAACACACGAAACCCGATGCCGATGCCACCGCTTCTGGCTCCTGCCCTTGTTGTTCTTGCTGATGATCCGGCTCTTCCTTCTCTGCCAGCTCTGCCTGTGGCTGTGGCTCTGCCAATGGCTCTGTGTCATCCTCCTTCTCTGACTTCACCTCCATCGCAGGCCCTGCCACTGACGTCTCTGGTTCAGCTGAGGCTGAATCTGGTCCAGCTGAGGCTGGCTCTGGTGCAGCTGAGGCTGGCTGTGGTCCAGCTGAGGCTGTCAGCTCTGCCGCCCATTCTTCACATTCTTTCTGCAGCGCCTGCGCATGCTGTTCGGAAATCTCCGCACAGGTCTCGCAAACCCGTTTGTATCTGCGATTCGCCTCCTGAACTTCTTGTTCAGCCTTGTCACAGATCCTGCCCTGCTGATCGACCTGATCCTGGGCCATCTGAAGAAGTTGCTGGGCCTCTCCATACTTCTGGCAGAGTTCATCGTATTCGCGCTTGGCCACCCGAAGGCGTTCCTTCGCCTTGCCCTTCCCTTCTTGCCAGCGGACCAGCTGCGCTTTGAGCTCTTCAGATGTGAGCATGGCTACCAGGTTGATGACACACACAAAGCAAATTGACATGTGATGATTGAATATTGACATCAAACATAATAAGGCATAGTGTCATGTCTTCATCGAGCCAAATTGACAAGACAGAAGGTAGTTGTTTGCTGAACATGCGCAAAGACTCAACCAAGTTTTTGTCAAATCTAGAATCTATAAGATGTCCTTCTCAATTACTTGCCGTTGCACATAGTGGCCAATCCATGCCAAATGCAAGCTGTGACCTTGCAACTCAACAGAGCGCTGGCTGGTTGGCTGAGGTTCTGACCGGTGTCTCTTCGTGATCCATGGAGGTTGGGGCCTGAGTTGTCGCAACAGCAAGCCCCACAACTTTCACAAGCTCGATTGAACCGGACGACAACCACATGCTGAAATTTGTCTTTGGAACATTTTGGAACAGTGAATTGATCAAGGGGCCCAGCTTGTGATGAACGTTGCCGCCCAAAAGCTGCTTAAGCTGTTTGAGCAACCACCCAAAACAAGAAGCAAAGATTGTCAAGCAACATGCAACTGTTTTTCCAACTCTGTCAATGACAAAACAGCTTGTTCGGTGTATAAGCAAGCCAGGAGTACCAGTGTGCACTACCCCAATGCCACCATTCAAATGGATACCAAAGCCAAAAGCTCTACACAACACAATCAGCACCAAGTGATCAACTGCTCGGTACAGCTAAACATGCCAAGGGGGTGTCACTGTCAACATAGAGTGTGAACGTTTTCCGCTCTGAGGCTGCCACCAAGCACGCTGTTCTTTGCAAACAGGAGGCATGGCTGACAAACTGTTGAATTGTTGAACAAATTTGAGGTGCACATAGCGCTACGCAAGACAAATTAGGACATGCTGTCATGTTGCTAGCTCTAGGCTTCCACCATTGCACGGCTAAGTGCATGGGCTGCAAAGTTTGCACAAGCAGGCATCACTATGTTGCCTAAAGCTGTCAGGCGTTCGCGATCATCCTCATCCAGCTCATGCTGCAACCACCGCTCAGGTGATATTGGGATCCCCCACGGCTTGGTTGGATACTGGCGCAGGTCTTGCTGTGTCATCAATCTGCTTGTGTCCTGCCAAGGGGATGCGTACAGACAACAAAGCATTGCAATCAGATTGAGTACCATGCCTGAGCAAACACAAAGCCTGGCTTGCAAGCCAAAATGAACACCCTCTGCGCCACACCTCAACATGTCATGGTAAGGACAGCCTGGCGCTCAAACAATTATATATCAAGATAGTTTCTGGGTTTGTGGCTGGCGCGCCAACGCAGTGCCCGGTCACGCTGATCCATCTGACATGGAAACCTCTGCGAATGAGCTCCTGACAAACATGCCAAACTACTTTTTGTGCTAGACCCCCTTCAAAATACATGAAAGGCACATGGCTTCCCAGCAGTCTCCCGTAGAATGTGTTCCCAGAAGTCTTCCATGTCTTTTGAGAGGAGGTGATGCACATTCTCCAACCAAACCCAAAGCCTGAAGTGACTTAAGGAGAAATGAACAAGTTCCAACCAAGGACAAGTCATCGAATGAACACACATTACAAACTGTTGTGAACAAGGCCAGAAAAGATCTTCCATGTATGCAAGGCACGGGTTGTCCAAACAGTCCAACATCTTCCAAATGTATGTCACAAGACCAGACTGATGGTCAAGAAGCCCGGCTTTGGATCCTGCTTTGCAAATGCCCTTAGTTTGAAATTCACGACAAGTTCAACCTGCATGCTTCCACAGTCTAAGTGTAGCAGTAACAACGAAACAACAACATGAAACTCATGCATATTGCTAAGGATCTTGACATGGAAACCCTGCGCAGATCCCAGTGCAGTCCCTTCTCATGGTCGTTGTGGGCATGAATGTTGTTACATCTTCATACAATGGGGCAGCGTGGGCAACCCCCTGGTCCATGTTCTTCTGGATGATGCGTCGACAAATGGGCTTGAACTCAACCTCAAAGTGTGACGTGTGACATCCCTCAGCCAACATCAACGCTAAGGCATAGACATAGGCCTGCGGAACCACAAACCTGAGCGTTGTCAACGAGCACCATTGACTGCAGACTGAACACGTGCACCACGTTGCAACAAAGGCGGGTTTCAGTGCCCAACCCAGCCAGACCGAGCTCCAATCCGAGAACGCCGGTAAAGAGGCTCAGGCATTTGTGCTGTGCAACCTCACATGCACATGCAGGTGAAACAAGCACATGTTGACCTTGCATCAGGTGACTTCAAAAATACTGCAAACATGTTTATTGTGCCTGTCATGAAGTTTAGTGACCGGCTCACCGACCCAAGGGCACAAACGTGCAACGTCTTCCTTTTTGACCAAGTCTGTAGGCGAGCTCCAATTCTCTGGCACCCCTGCCCAATATTCCCATATCCGACAAGTGGAACAAATTGACACTGGGATTGATAATTTTAACAAACATGCCTGACAGGTGCTCTGCAAAAGGCAATGACAAGTACTTGCCCTTCTTTTGGTTGTGTTGTTTGCACGCCGCGGAGTACTGTTTGCTGTGGAACAGCTGAGTTGCCAGGTCCTGCACCAAGGTTTCAGGTCTATAAGAGTGACAACTAAGTTGGAGGCGGTCTTCATTGTGTCCTGCTTGCCACGCTGAGACAGGTAGCGGCTGTTCGCTGTCCATGTTGCTGAGAAACAGCCTCAACCAACCATGCAATGAACCACCAGTCTACCAAGCCAGGCAACCAAGCACTTGGGCACCAACGCAAGCAACCCAGTGAATCGAGCTTCATGTTCTTTTGCACCAGCTTGACGCCCACATCTTCTTCCTTCACCTTCTTAGTTGCAACCTGGGATGACTCTGCCAACTGCATGTTCATGTGTGGTGTTGAGAACTCAAACGTGCAAAAGTGTCTGCGGCTCATGCTGTGTTGTGCTGTGGCAACAAAACATGCAAGCGTTGTCAAGATACAAGCTCCAGCGCAAGCTTGGTCCGAGGGCTTTGCGGAAAGCAACATGGCCTCCAAACCTTCATGCCGGCGGGGCCATCGCAGAAGCCGTGCTGAGGTGCCTTGCCGAGCTTCATCTCCCCACCATCCATGTCATCACACCTCAAACAAAACCCGGTAACCACAAACAACAACAACAACAACAACAAGCAAGTAAAGCATGCAAATCATCACATCCACAACACCAACTGTTTCATCCATAAGCCGCCCACTCACTCAAAGTGTCCACGGAATCCAGGGGCATGATGGCTCAACAACTCGATCAACAAAACGGCACTGCAGCGAGCGTTTTTGGTGTTCATGTCAAGATGGCCATGTTGTGAGCCAACACATGACCTCAAACCTTACAACTACCTTGTACCCTGGTTACATTTTTGTACCCCGGTTAGGTGGCAAATGTTTTAAAGGTGTATGACCCAAAAGGTGTATAACTCATGCTAGTTAGGAAATCGGGTCAAACTACCTTTTTTGGTCGACACCGCATCATCGATCATCGACACCGGGTGCCTTCCCCACAAATGTCCGGTGATGTGGGTCGCATCATCTTGGTCGATGGATCGTTGACTTTCCCACATTCCCCCAAAGTCAGGTGACACTTGGATTTGCTTAAAGAATCTGGAACAAGTAGAACATATATGAACATGTAACATAGTCCACAGGAGGGGCCTACTAAGGGCCTACTACAAACCAGGAACGTCCACCAAACATCCATTGTCCCAACTGCCCGATGTCCTGGTCGGGCAGGGCGGCCGGCACTTGACCCAGGCGGCCCCGGCTTGACCCAGGCGGTCTCCTTGCGCCGGGCCTCGACTGGTGGCACCCAACAGGACGTCACCTGAGACCAGCTCCGGGCACGCGCGAGTCTCGAGGTCATGGGGTCGGGATCCCTGGGTTATCAAGCTGGTGAGGTATGGTGGGACTTGTTTGCAGGAATGAACCTGTTCGAGGATCCAGGCTGCGCAGATTCTTTTTCTATTGGGCCTTCTACCCTGGATCTGAGGATCTACTTCGGCATGTTGCTGATATCCGGATGGATCTCGATGTCTACCGGTCTACCGCACCTCTCCAAAGATCCAAGTCCACGAGCCGATCACCGCAGCTCCACGAGCCTCTCCGAACTGTGAGAACATGCTCTTGAGGGACATCCGACCTGAAAACGATGGTGAGACCGTGGCGTGCACGTTTGGTGCACATATAGTGCGCATGAAGGTGCGATCATCTACCATCCGAGGTCGGTGATCACACAGAAGTATTTTTACTATAGTATGAATATCATATATATGCTTATACGAGTATGATATGTGCATTGTTTTAAATTAGGCTAAGCTGTATAAATGTGTGTGTTAGCGTGTTAGCGTGCATATATGTCGACTATCTTGTGACCACCCGCGAATGTACAAAGCTTCAGTCCACAGTCTCGGACCCGGTCGGCCCGGTCGTTGGCCCGGTTTTTGAAGTCTTTTTGCCCCTAGTAGCGATGCACTTGTTACTATAGTTATGTAAGTAGCTTCTAGCTACAGCTACTAATAGTATTCGGGCAAACTTTTTTGGTTTGGCCCCCCTTTGCAGAACCCACGCATCGCAAACAAGTCTTGAGTGGCACATGCTGTCCAAGAATATCAGCAGAACTCAGGTTGACCAAATGGTCTGGTTGACCATGGTGGTCTGGTTGACCACATAGCTTGGTGGACGGACACCGACCGGGCCCAGCCGAAACATGCAATGCTCGGCACAACAGTTCGGACCTTCTGGGGCTTTGCCAACCCGGGCCCTCACCGCCCTGGCGGAGGTTAAGGCCATGCGCTCAGAGCGCGACTCGTGACTTTCTCGGTGTCCCGAACTGGAGAACTCGGTAATGCCCGCGGTCAGGTTCAGCGCCAGCCGCGCCATGGTCGAACGGCCAAGTCACCGGTGCCGTTGTCACCGGTGCGCGGGCTGGGCGGGGCGATCTGGTGGTCTGTGCAGAGTTCACCTCCTGAGGTTTCTTACGACTGCGCAAGTAGGGTCGTTGGACACTTGCTTGGTGAAAAAGTGGACATCTTTGATGGAGAAGTCATCTGGGCGAAATTGCTTTGTTTGGAGTTTGGAGTCTACAGTTTGCCTATCGAGTTTGGAGGGACTGGAGGGACTTTTCATCGGCCAAAACGAAGAATAGTGCGGTCCCATCGGTGAATGTGCAAAAACAGCCATAGCCTTGATGGGATGACGGACGCATGGATTCCAACGAACCTTTGAACAACAAGTTTACACCGTCTGATTGAACATGATTCAACAACTATGGAGACATTCAGCGTGAAGCTCTGATTCATCCATGGCAGCCCGTTCAATTGGAACCATCATCTCTGAGAGCCACGCAAACAAGGCGGGATTTGTTGCAAGACGTCTCAGCCAAGATTCCAACTAAAACGGTCATTAGGAGGGTTATCTATGGGGGTCAGCGTAAAGAATCTTCACTTTGCTAAATGGGCGATTAGTGCAAAAAACCTTCTGAGTTACTCAGCAATCACGTTCATCACCAACAGGATTGTGAAATCGAAACATTCTGGGACAAACATCCAATCTCTTATCCAACGCTCTCTGCCAGCTCTGCTTCAATGAGTCCACTTCGTTCTCTGGGCTTGGAAAAGGGCAACGATGACAACTAGGGCAGTCGACAAAAGCGAAAATGGGCTGTGACTGGCTGGTTGTAAAAGCATGGCTTGTTGCTGGTGGTGGTTTGATTGTCCTTCCCAGTTGAAGGGCACTGATCAGACCTGTTTGGAGGAGAATGAAGAGCACTGAAAAGGAGAGGGATCCAAAAAAAGCGCCCAGCAAATTCCTTGCCCAGCTCGGTTCTCTTTTGGGCCATCTTCAAATTGTGGCACACAGGAGCCCTTAAAGCGACTGGCGACACCATGAGCATCTTGACCTTGGAATGATCAGTTATTGCCTACAAATGCCACGTGGATGGTGGGACCAAACGCTACAAACGCCCCGTCCAAAGTCGATGGGTTGAGCTACCAGGGGCTCAAATAGTCTGAGCCTTAGGAATTCCAGGAAGCATGGATAACAGTGGATTCTTGATGGTCTCTCCTGGTCTCCAAGTTGCTGTTCTTGCGGCTCACTTTGAAGAAATCGTTCCAAGACCAAGATCCACTTTTGGTGCCTCTCAGTATCTTGCGGCTCCTGGCCATCGGTGAAGGACACACAAACGTATACAAAGCACACAAACAATAGAAGTTACATTACAATTCTGAAGTTCTTGATTTACAAAAGCATCGTTTGTGTGCTCTAGTCAAGCTTCAATGCCTAAGTACCCCATTTGCTATGGTGGTTCTGAGCAAAACAGTTCCCCTTCTAGGTCTTGAAGCACGCCTCCAGTTGGGAACACGAGATGCATGTCCTTTTTCACACAGGTGCACAAGTTGGTGAGTGTGAATGAGGAACTTTGGGCATACCTGGCTAGAGTGACAGTGACCTAGGAACGCCAACCTAACCCATCTCTGGGTAAATCCTGCCTGTTTTCCACGTCCTGTCAAACTGCTAAAGGCAAAAAAACATGCATTTCTTCCCCTATACTCCCACGACTGCTTTTCGTGGCTGGCAAGTGACCGTGGCTCCAAAGTATAGAACCCATGTCAGTTTTACTCTTACAAATTCCTTAATTATCGGTATGTTTGAGCCATGGCGCTCGGAAAACAGCAATTCTGTGTGAACTCAACCACACAAACTGCTCAAAATCGCACAGACTTTGCAATGAATAATTAATAAACATGGCCTGAATGGTAAAGTGATTGCTTGTCTGAAAAGATGGCCATGTATGGCCCCGTCCATCCTCTCCAGAACACATACCAACGCCCAACGCCCTTCGCACCTGGCAGTCGGCCCGTGCTCTCGGTGTACCGTACCACACTGTCCCACCTTGGCGTTGGCGGGTATGGAGGATCAAAAGGGACATCCAGCCACAGAAGTGTAACGGAGCGAATGTTGGAGTTTCCTCAGTTTCCTTGCTTGGAAACATGACACCCCTCCTCTGGAAGGCTTTTGGGATTCTTCCTGAACATGTCCCGGGACGGCCTCGGAGTGTCTTGAAAGGTGGGAGGCAAAAATAGGGAATGCAATGCTGCGAGCATATGAGCTGCAAACAAAATGACTTATGTAGCCAAAGGTCACCATATTGTTTTGGGAGAAATAGATGTTCTGTACTATGTTCTGTTCAATGGATGCCCTGAAGGAGCCTTGTTGCGGGCCCTATTCCCACCCTGATGGCAATTGCTCAAGGGCAAGGCCAAGTGCAATGAAGTCGAAAACCATTCACTGCGACAACTGACCTTGACCCGAATCTAGTCTTCCATGGACATTCCCCTGGTCTTTCACCATATTGGTGCTGGCTTTATACTCTCTCCACCCACGAAGCCAGCTCGATCGAATCCAGTTTCGGCACAAGCATTTCGGATGAGATTGGTCTGACCGACAAGGAACTCTCTGCTTTGGTGTTTTGGTTGGGCCACATCCAGCCAAATCCGCTTCTATGTCAATCCCATTTTTGAAGCTGCTCATGTCACAAGCTAGTCTCACAAAAAGGCATCAAGCCACGAATGATGTATAGGTTTCCAGTCTTTGCACTTGCAGTTCAGTCCAGCGATGTCCAGCGAGATCTTTGATACCTACTTGACCATCACCACCTGGTTGTTGGTGCTTGTTCAATGGGTCTGCTATGGTCTACCGTTGACAAGCTCGTCATCCACACCTGTTCCACTTCTCATGAACTGTTGTAGTCGTGGGGGATGTCCCATCCATGCGGATCTTTTTGAGAGGCTCAGAGCCCTATACTGTTCACCCAAACGGAATCTTCACCTCTATAACCAAAGTATAACTATATATATATATGTTGCCACTGTTTCTGTTTGCTCTTCTCAGGAGAACGTCCGCCCCTTTTCTTTTTCTGCAAGCAGGGACGTCCTTAGTGTCTTGTGTGTGAAAGATGGCTTCGACATCTTACGAAATTCTGGCATCCTTATCAATAATCAAAAAGCTTGCAAGCTGAATGCCGAGCAAGTCAAGACTAATGGCAAGGGATCTGGCACCCTTATCGAAAGTGTCTTGACTGCACGCTACATTGCAAGGCGATGCAAATTTAGTGACAAGGGATGTGCGCATCACTCCATCAAGGAGGCGGTAGGGGTAGGTGGAGGCCCTCGAGAGACTTGAGATCAAACATTCACATTGAAACATAAGATCATGTTGCCACTGTTTCTGTTTGCTCTTCTCAGGAGAACGTCCGCCCCTTTTCTTTTTCTGCAAGCAGGGACGTCCTTAGTGTCTTGTGTGTGAAAGATGGCTTCGACATCTTACGAAATTCTGGCATCCTTATCAATAATCAAAAAGCTTGCAAACTGAATGCCGAGCAAGTCAAGACTAATGGCAAGGGATCTGGCACCCTTATCGAAAGTGTCTTGGCTGCACGCTACATTGCAAGGCGATGCAAATTTAGTGACAAGGGATGTGCGCATCACTCCATCAAGGAGGCGGTAGGGGTAGGTGGAGGCCCTCGAGAGACTTGAGATCAAACATTCACATTGAAACATAAGATCATGTTACCACTGTTTCTGTTTGCTCTTCTCAGGAGAACGTCCGCCCCTTTTCTTTTTCTGCAAGCAGGGACGTCCTTAGTGTCTTGTGTGTGAAAGATGGCTTCGACATCTTACGAAATTCTGGCATCCTTATCAATAATCAAAAAGCTTGCAAACTGAACGCCGAGCAAGTCAAGACTAATGGCAAGGGATCTGGCACCCTTATCGAAAGTGTCTTGGCTGCACGCTACATTGCAAGGCGATGCAAATTTAGTGACAAGGGATGTGCGCATCACTCCATCCAAGCCCACCCCATGGACCCATGGAGAGCGGAGGGGAGGAGGAGGAAGCGAAGCCTAGGATCAGAGGGATAGCGTTTTGCCGCTTTGCGCACCTGTTCTTCAGAAAGCTGGCGGAAAGGTGAGCCGGCCAAGGCGCCACCTTGCACAACTTTGCTGCCGTGCTGGTCAACTAGACCTTGCATTGTCCCTGCAGACGCGTGTACTCTAAACACCACGTCAGGAGCTCACGTCTGTGGCAACCCACGTACACACGTGGGTCAGGGAGATCGAAGCCTACGAGGGCAACAGGCACTTGGCACAAACAAAAGGGAGCCAAACGCTTGATCCGCTGCGCAACTTTCGGCGAAAGCTTGTTCATGACCTGTGAGGCAACAGCTAGTTGGATGTAGTGCTCTAGTGATCTTTCAGCTGACCATCGGCCCATAAATCTCAGAGTGGGAATACTGATTCCAGCATTAAAGTACATGGTGGCTCCACCTGGGCGGAGACATGCCGGAGTAAATCGGCAATCTCGCAAACCAAGTTCGTTGACCAGTGTTTAGAAAAAATGCGAAAAAAGCCGCGCCCCACCCTGCCAAAGGGGTTGATTCTCACCGTCGCGCACAATTTTTGCAAGCCAAGCTATGCAGTTTTCGTGCTTAACTAAAACAAACTGGTTCTCTCCAAACTGGCGTCTGTTTTTGGGAGAAACAATACGAATGGCCGCGTGGCGTTCACACATTATGAAGGAGCCTGGCAGTGACACATCCGAGTGATGGATCCTCATCAGTTCACCGGGGCG
>CAXIVM010000611.1:0-17699 GCA_964035705.1 Porites rus | reverse complement strand
GTTTACACAAAACACAGCAACCAGTGAAATACATAAAGCTTGGTCAGGAATCGTTCAATTTACAAGGGTTCTTGAAGTCCCAAACCCTGAACCTGTAACGGTCCAGACCAACCCACCATGGCTAGCGCAAACATCCTCGCACATTCCAAGCCTCTGCAGAACCTGGGAAATGGACGTCGCCCATCTGATTCATCATGACATTTGCAGGCTCACTGGCGCCTCCAGTATTCAATAATAGCAGTGCGGTGAAAGCTAAGCATGTACATGCTTGCGGCCTTTTTCCCAGACAATTGCAGTTGCACCTTGCCGAAACTGTAGCCCGATGAATATATATATAATATTATAGTATGGTAAAACAATATAACTTGTGATTTATTGTTTTATATAATTTAGGATATATATATATAATATATATACACAATAAGAGTAGAAGACTAGATGGAACCCACGAACCCGAACTCACACAGGCACTCGAAAACAAATGGCCAAACATTGATTGACACTCTTGTGGGACACTCTTGTAAGACACTCTTGTAGGCGGCACTCTTGTGGGACACTCACTGTTGGGGATCTTCATGTCCCTACTGCAGGGACTTCCCAAGTGGAAAAGGGTCCCTTCATCCAGAAAACGGATAGAGCAACGCAGTTTTCTGGCTTTCCCACTCCAAAAGACACCGTCACATCCCGCTTCATTGAAGTCTAAATCATGGTTGCCAGGTCTACTCACGTGACGTGAATTCAGCTGCGACTCTCCTGCACTTCACGACGGGTTTTCCATTTTCTCGAAAACTTCACGAACTAGATCAGGTGAGGGGTGCCGGTTCTGATGAAGTCTGAGATCTTGCCTCGCACTCCCCAAGCTCAGCTGATGGTTCTGACCGGTCCAGAGACCGAACAATCGCTCTGGATGCCGCTGTGCGATCGCTGGCGATCACAGGGTTTGAAGAAACAGAGATGTCAGGATCGATCCAAACGACCACATCCATTTGCATTCCAACAAGACTCCTTGTAACAGTGGAGGTGTTGCACACCCCTTCTTCATCCAACTGGTCTTCCAAAACCTGTGATTGTGCTTACAATCAGAGCCATTGCTCAGAAGCTCCACACGCTCTCTTGGCTTGACGCGCCTTGCCTTGCATGTTGCTGCAAGGCAAGAACACGTTTCGGCTTGGCTTCTTCTCAGCTTAGCCACCTTTCTATCAACGTCAAGTCAAGTCAAGAAACTCACATCCCGCCAGTGTCGCTGTTTGTACACTTCGACACATATTTGTATATTTATAAATATAGACATATATTAAACTAAATATGTAAATTGCTTGTTTTTCTTGTAATGATAGTTTCTCACCTCTTGAAACTTATTTCTGCGGTGGATGTACCTTTCTCACGGCACAGCGGCAAACCAAGCGGGAGACTGCAAGTGCCACAACCTTGTTTGCTGCTGTTATGGCTCCAGATGTGTTTCACATCATGTGACAAAAATTTGCACCAAATAGTTCCGCACATTTTGATCATTGGTCCAATTGGTTTTCTTTTTGCCGCTAGCGTTTCTTCAGTGACTCCGCTGCTGTGGATCGTTGCCATGCGTTTTCCCTCGGCGGGAACTCCCAGGGCGTTTGGTGGTGCGGAGCGTTGGACGGCGAAAGTCAGCAACCAGATATTCAACTGGCCAGATTGCTTCCGGCTTGGCTTTGTTAGAATGTCACAACCTTTGAAACCATGCAAACTCAGTAGGACGCGAACAATTGGGTGCTCCAATTCACAACCAAACAGGTTGTATCTCAATCTTTTGGTGCACATTCTCATCAACACAAGATTCAAGCAAAACGATGCCATGAACTTCCACTGCGTGCGGCAACACGGCCTCTGTCAGCGGGATTTTCTCACCTCAGGTCTCCGATCGTCATGAAGCTGCCGAAGCAAAAGGGCTGATGGCCGTGCCAGTGCAGGCACAAGGGCTTACAGAGGCTAAGGAGGGCTGGTGCTACAACGGGCCGTTCGAGGAAAAGGAAAACATCACAGCATGTTCTGAAGGCTGTTTGCAGGGGTTGATCCAAAACGAAGGAAGGTGATGAAACTGTTGACACGGAGGGGTGTCCATTTGTGAGATCCCTTGCAGGCCATGTTTTTAATCCACATCTTGCTAAAGCAGCGGCTAAGCTGAGTCGTGACATGGCTACGTGTGTGTCTTGACATCCGGAGCGGAAGGCCCAGGACCTACTCATTCCAGGAATGGACTGGACAGCTTTTTCCGGGATCACTTCCTGTTTGCACGTGACCCGACTATTGCTATGTCCTGACACTCATGTGGATAGTTCATCTCCCTTTAGCTTGCAGTCTGCAAGGGTGTACGAGAGCAATCAGTGACATTCTGCCAGGGAATGACTAAGGGATGGCTCAAGCTGGCGACGGAGCAGGGTCAGCCCTGCAAGCAGATGGGAGAGAATGAGCTTTAATGGGTGCCGGTGCCGTTGACGTCTAGTGGCATGAATGTACACGACACCGCTTTTTTCTTGGCTTTGAGTGGAGACTGAAGACCTGCACAGCTCCAGCTGTGAGGTGAGTGACTAAGAGGAACTCTTCGCGCTTTGGCCTTCAGTCTTTTTGAGCACCCCTTGTTGAAAAATTGTATATCACGTTGGTTGTGACAGCATCAAATCACACAGTTTGAGATCGTGGTGTTCAACAAATCACAAAGGCCTCTTCAGCACAATGATGGCCGGTGGAGTCTGGTGTCAATGGGGTCATGCAGCCGGAAGGCTTGAAGTAAGTTGCACAGATCTTGAGTTGAACGCGGGTCTTCGGTGGCATTTGTTTGACGATAATTTGAGGATATATGGGTGGGTTGCCTCCCCCCTGAGTGGATGGGCCGAGGCTTGTGAGATACAATCAGGGCCCGAAATTCAGAATTCTTCGACGGGGCTGAGACAAAATTGAAAACCAACCAGGTTTTTTCAGCTTGATGCGGAGTGCCTTGGCCAACCTGCCCTTCCCAACCCCCAGCCACCTCACTGTCCCTTGACCAACTTGGAGGTAAAATTTGCGATTTTGGTGCACAAACCGCGCGCGGCAGTGTGCAAGATGGGTGATTGAGCAAGTCCTGACAGACATGTTGCACGACGGATAAAGTTGACGAAGATGGAGAGGTTGAGTTGGAAGTCAGGTGTTCATTGTTTTCGTGTTTCCTGTTTGTTGAAGTCGGGGAAAGAGTGTCCTCGAGTCACGTAGAGTGACGGAGTGAAATCGCTCGGTCCACCTCGCCGTTGGAAGGGAGCCAGCAGCAGGGCAGTTCCAGTTGATCAGCCAGGGTCACAATGCTTGCGTCCCACTGAACCTCATGTGCATGTTTCCCATGACACCGCCACAGCACTTGCAATCTCTGACCTGATGCCAAAGTTCTGTGGCGCCTTTCACTGCAGAGGGCCCACGCTTGGCCAACTGTGAAAGTGGTCAGTGGCCGAGTTGAGGTGTTTCACAGTAGGGTGGCAATTCGAATTGAAGTGAAACGTTTAAAGTTCATTAACTTTGGCACAGGGGGCTTGAGGTGATTCAGTCGAAGTTGAGGTCTGTGTTGATACGCAAAGCACGCGTGCAGCACAGGCCTCGGGCACTGTTCAAAGCATTTGCAAAACAGCTACTTGCAAACATGTTCGGTCGAACTTGCCTTGTGAGGAGCCATGGATGGAGTCTTCCGTACAAGTGACGGGTAGAGGCAACGTGTTGACCCCTGCGGCAACACTTATATGAACAAAATACACATCCCCTTCCGGGTGGGCAGCACTTGAAGGAAAACACTTTGAGACATGTCGACTGCGATTAACTTGAGCGAGACCAACTCTCAATGTTAGGTCATTAGTGACATTAGTGTCCCAGCAAGTCTTTTGGGCTCCGCCATTTGGCTGAGGGCACATTGTAAGCGGGCTGTTGTCCCTTTTCCTTCTCCCGTAGCAAAAGCAGGGCAAACGTGCAACAAAAGCGCACACCGCCAATGCTGGAAGGCAGAAAAGCAAAAGTGTTTACACGGTGTTGAGTTGAACTTGGGCTTTTCAGGCTATTGGGGGCCATATCATCTACCAGACTGTGTCGAAGACAACCCATGGGTTGCCTCCCACGAATGGATGAGCCAAGATTGACTGCTGAGCCTTACTTGTGCTGGACATTTGTATCGAGTCCTTTCTACATGTGAGCAGCGCGCTCAGGATCAGAGCGAAGGCAGGAAGAAACAAAGCAGTGCTTCAAGCAAACGATGACCTGTCCATGGACATTCACTTAAATTTGGGTAGTTGGAATCGGAGCTATTGTGGAAGGCATGAGGGACATCCTCAATAGAATCAAGGGTCCAATTGCTCGAAGTGTCGCCCGGGGCACAGGATGCTTTGCTGCTGTAAGACTGGCATTCGCACTCCGTGAGCCAGTGTGATACATCTTCTTGAGGTTTGGATTCAAAAACAGCAATCCAACGACCTAAAACATGCTTCAGTTCAGCCGAAGTGCATGGATACCATGGATTGGAGCCACTTTCAATGAAAGAGCCCTAGGCAAAAAAGGAGGGTCAGGCTAATTTTTTGGCCTATTGTACGGTCCATTCCACTCAGACTCAATGAGTCGTTTAACTTGAGTGAGACCAACTCTCAATGATAGGTCCTTAAGTGTCCCAGCAAGTCTTTTGGGCTCCGCCATTTGGCTGAGGCGCATTGTAACCGGACTGTTGTGCCTTGTAACAAAACCCCGTAGCAAAAGCAGGGCCAACGTGTAACAAAAGCGCACACCACCAATGCTGGAAGGCAGAAAAAAACAAAAGTGTTTACACGGTGTTGAGTTGAACTTGGGCTTTTCAGGCTATTGGGGGCCATATCATCTACCAGACTGTGTTGAAGACAACCCATGGGTTGCCTCCCACGAATGGATGAGCCAAGATTGACTGCTGAGCCTTACTTGTAAGGATGCTGGACATTTGTATCGAGTCCTCTCTACATGTGAGCGGTGCAGTTAGAGTTCTTTTGCTCATGGTGAACCCAAGTAAGGCAGCTACTTTAGGTGGGAATCTAAGAAAGTCAATGGACTTTGCAAGCAGGGCCAAGGTATGTGGACAGAGGCAATTTTATGTGGAGATGAAGATTCTATAGTTTGCATCACTGATTGGAGAGGAACATTTGCATTTAGCCCTAGTACATGTCAAACGCATTTGATTGGCGGTTCTACCATGTTCTACACATGGTCAAAACTTATGCCTCTTGCGCTGAAAAACTGCTCTTTAAACTCTAAAGGAGTCATTACGTGAAAGGCAACAAGTGCCGAGGTGATGGTTCTTAGAAAAGAACATCGGTGCGGGTTGGAAGGAACACACCCCAATTAAACAGCTGTTGATATAACTTCCAGGAGTGTACATACTACTTGCAAGGCTCAGCCAAGCTCAGCAGCCTCTTCAGAACCGCATGACAACAGCGCGAGATTCTGTCTCTTGCGCAAAAACACAAGCCAAACATGAAGAGGGAGCATCAAACCATACTCCATACTCCATCGTTCTATCATGCTCCAAGTCTCAGCAATTCCCGGAATCATCCAGATCCCTCGGGTCGTCCATAGGCTCGGAAGCATATGCTTGCTGGAATTGGACCGCTTTCCGTTCTGACTTCCGGCCTCTTCTTCCGCAAAGGTGGAAGATCCCGAAGGCCCATCGCCCGAAGGCCCTATGGAAAATCCTACAGGATCTCGAAGGTGCGAAGGTCCTGAACTCTTCGGAAGGGGGACACGGTTTTCACCTCTGAGAGTCCACCGTTGCACCTGCGCGGGAAACTAGGTCCGTGAGGTGCTTACCTGTCTGAGCTATTGGAGTCCACGGTCCCAGAAATGAGATCGACCCAATGGCTGTTCAACAAGTTACCTGTTCCTGGCTAATTGACATCTGTTTCAAGCTGCATTTTGGATTGGAGATGCGGGTGTCCAGGAAACCTTGGCTGTATTGTTTCGAGTTGGCCACCGTGTCGACCAGATTCAATTGGACGTTCTGCATGGTCCACGACTGGTTGAGTTTTTGCAGGGTGCCCATGCCGGTTCCTGAATTTGCAAAGGATTCACTTTTCCAGTTTCAGCAACGATAGTAGTTGCAACATATCTAGCCTCAATCCTGCCAACAATCCAAGGGGCGAACTGTGTTGTGCTGATGGAACATTTAGCTTATCAAAATAGATTTGGCACCAAATAGGAAACCTCTGTAAGTGCATGTGAGTTGCGGCCCCACAACCCAAGTCCTGAATTTTAGATGGGCGGCACTTACGCAGTTTTAAGCGGCTTGAAACCTTCATCGCGCAAGGTTTGCGCAAGGTCGGCCCAAGGTTTGTGCGAAGACACATTTTGTAGTAGCAACTGTTTATATGTTGCATTTCTTTTGTTTTAGTTTATGGGCGGTTTCCCAGTGGTGGCTCAAGCCTTCTGAACCCAAATTTGGCACAAGATCCACGCAAACTTTGTGCAAGATGTTGCGCCAGTTTTGCAAACCTGTTCGGACACTTTGACAATTTGCCTTTCCAGGCTTGATAGGGCAGGAAGAACCAGTGATTGTGCAAGAAGCGCGAAAGGTGGGCCCAAGTCCAGACCAAAAGCAGTTTTGACATGAAGAAGTTTCAGCAAGCACTTGTGAAGCGCAATCAAACTGAAGGTGTTTGGAAACACGAAGAGCTTTTGGGGGAAGCAATGCCATCTGATATTAATTAGCGAAGAAAACTCTATTTCAGGATGCAATTGATTTGAGCGGTGTGTGTCCAGGCAGCCTCGGCAGATGCAATGTTTCAGTTATGCCAGCCTTTTTCCCTGTGTGCATTTGCATGTGTCGACCAGATTCAATTGGACGTTCTGCATGGTCCATGACTGGTTGAGTTTTTGCAGGGTGCCCATGCCGGTTCCTGCATTTGCAAAGGATTCACTTTTCCAGTTTCAGCAACGATAGTAGTTGCAACATATCTAGCCTCAATCCTGCCAACAATCCAAGGGGCGAACTGTGCTGTGCTGATGGAACATTTAGCTTATCAAAATAGATTTGGCACCAAATAAGAAACCTCTGTAAGTGCATGTGAGTTGCGGCCCCAAAAACACCAAGTCCTGAATTTTAGATGGGCGGTACTTAAGCACTTTTAAGCGGCTTGAAACCTTTATCGCGCAAGGTTTGCGCAAGGTCGGCCCAAGGTTTGTGCGAAGATACATTTTGTAGTAGCAACTGTTTATATGTTGCATTTCTTTTGTTTTAGTTTGTGGGTGGTTTCCCAGTGGTGGCTCAAGCCTTCTGAACCCAAATTTGGCACAAGATCCACGCAAACTTTGTGCAAGATGTTGCGCCAGTTTTGCAAACCTGTTCGGACACTTTGACAATGTGCCTTTCCAGGCTTGATAGGGCAGGAAGAACCAGTGGTTGCGCAAGAAGCGCGAAAGGTTGGCCCAAGTCCCAAGTCCAGACCAAAAGCAGTTTTGACATGAAGAAGTTTCAGCAAGCACCTGTGAAGTGCAATCAAACTGAAGGTGTTTGGAAACACGAAGACCTTTTGGGGGAAGCAATGCCATCTGATATTAATTAGCGAAGAAGACTCTATTTCAGGATGCAATTGATTTGAGCGGTGTGTGTCCAGGCAGCCTCGGCAGATGCAATGTTTCAGTTATGCCAGCCTTTTTCCCTGTGTGCATTTGCATGTGTCGACCAGATTCAATTGGACGTTCTGCATGGTCCATGACTGGTTGAGTTTTTGTTGTGGTGATGAGACATTGAGCCTCTTGAAAGGTTCATTGCAGCCAGTTAGAGTGCAGGATGATCTGTATGGCAGGCGACAGGTTGAACGCATGATTCGATTGGCAACTTCAAGAAACACCTGCTCTGCCACGGTTTACAGCATGGTCCCTGCTTTAGTGGTTGAATTGGAGCGCTCATGGTTTCGTCCTGTACTAGTGTGAGGTCCAAATGAGGATTGAGGTGTTGTCAGTGAAACAAATGTGTTACCCCTGATTTCCTGTGTTGAAGCGTGTGTCGCAAACGCTTCGCCTTATTGTTCGCCTCTTGTTATTTTGAAAGGCATGATTGCTTTTTCTGCAGTCGGAGTTTCAGGGGACGCCGAAGCCAGCCTTTGGATAGGAGGATAGTAGAGTTTCGTTTTTGGGCTAGGCCCGTAGACTGCAGGATATATTTTGTGAGAAGAAGGTGCCGGGTTTCAGCACCTTACCCGCCACTCGGGCGGGATTTGATCTCGGACGAGTGCCCCAGGGATCTGTGGATGTTCCCCATTCTAGGTGTGCAATATCTACGAAGCTCAGCCTCACTCCTGGCAAGTAAACCAATTGAACAGCATCGCAAAACTTCAAAATTCGATATTGCGCAGTGAAGTCTCAGCGCAGAACCTTTGGCCTCTTGTTTGAGGGTGCAAAATGAGACAACCTTTGGCTGACGTGTTCGAAATTGTTCAACGGTCGTTTGTTTCTGCACGTTCCGCTTTCTAGGCCTGCAACATCTGCAAGGTTCAGCCTCATTCTTGGCTGATGTATTCTTGCACCGTGACGTCTAAGTGGAGTGGTTTTGGTCGGGCAGGGCGGCCAGGGCGGCCAGGGGGTGCGAGACCACCTTTGACTGGAGTGTTCGAAACATCCAACGGAGCTACGTTCGTAGCTTCTTGTCACGGACTACTAGCGATGCCTCAGGAGGCTACGTTCGTAGCATCTTTCTGGACGTTCCGCAGTTGAGGTGTGTCTATTTGAGGTTCGTGCCTGTTCAAGTGAAGCATCGGGACTGCATCAAAAAGGCTCACTCGTTTCCGTCTCGCTGATGATGCGTAGACGAAGAGTGACTGTTGGCTAAGCCTTTGCATCTATGCGCATCCACTCCTGATCGCCCATACTCAGGCCTGAAGCTGGGGAGCTAAATTTGCGAGATAATGCAAGGATCAGCATACTCTTGATCCGACCGACTTTGTGTTGCGCACTAAGAAGTGGATTGGTGAACCAGTGGAAGCATCCAACGACCAATGATTTGGACACATGTGGACGCGTGGAAGCTTGAAAAAGTTATCTTTCCAAACTGAGCACAACCAAATAATCACCTTGCCTTCTCAAAAAGAAAGTGCCCAGAGAGATCCGAAGTCTCCTCGAGAGATGTTTTGCAGTCTGGAGTTTGGATGTCGGACTCTCTTCACGATCGATGTCAGAAAACAACCCGCACACCCAGAAGTGCTGTCATTCGTCAAGCGTGCCGGATAAGACCCATGCGAATGAAGGCAACCACAATTCGGGAAGAAGACAGCATTCGTAGATGTGCTGCCATTTCTTCACTAGGCAGTTTTTCTTCAATTCGACATGTCCGCTTAGTCATTGCTCGCCTAGTTATTTTACTGATTCAGAAATATCCAAAGTAGTCTGGCTCTCAGCCGACCTTCAAATATGCAACAGCTGACCTTGCTTTCACTCGTTGCAAGTCAAAAGCATGGCGTAATGTTTGACCTCACTGAGACATGTTCGTAAACCTCGACCCCACAAAGATAATATGTCTAACCCTGGTGTGACTAGCCCCCACTTGCCGCTGATGTTGTAGGCTCCTTTCAAGATGCTTTTTGGCATTTTCGCCGACCCTGTGTCCAGCTGGGGCTTCCAAAGGCTGCGCTGCCTGGACACATGTAACCTGTAGTGGGTTTCTGAGTCTTAGTATGACAGTGGTCGAAGGGAAGGGGAGTCCTTGCATTTCCTGCGACCTGGTGGCTCCTCGAAAAAGGATCAGAGAATGCTCAAGTGCCAAATACAGCGGTGGGTATGCTGGACTAGTGGAGGATGAAGGGCCACTATCAACTTTATCCTTTAAATCCTCTCACGCCTCACTTGTAGCCAATCACTCCAATGCCCCAGTCTCATCCAGCACACTGTATTGCGGACACTCCGAAGCCTGTACCCTCCCAAACACTTACATAGAAGCATATCAGTGCAAGAAGGCTCCTTCAAAAACCAGGGTCACCATTGTCCTCTTCAAACTTGAATGTTCAATCTATTTTGAGGTTTGCCATAGAAGCAAGGTCTTAAATGGCCAATTCTTCTCTCCGTGATGTCTTGAAAGGATTCGAATGCAACGTGAACAATCTGTTCAACCAAATACGCCACAAACTCAGTGAATTTAAGATACTTGCATACCCCATTCCCTCACACCAATTTCCACCTGATTGCCAGCCATACTGAGTTTTAAACATGTAGTGTTTTCCCATGTTTTCACAATTTTCACAAAGCTAGTGGATGCAAAGGATAAACCACACACTCTCCAAATCCTCCGAACCCGATCTATTGACTCTTCTTGATCGTGACCAGAGAAACCTATATTGCGAAGTTCGATCCCTAATGCGAAGTGAGCTCTGGATTTGCTCAGATATCTCAGGTGTCCTAGCTTCCAGCACCTTCGGTTCACCCATCTTCACGGGCTACATTGGGAAGCCGTAGACAAGCCCGGATGGGGAGCTTGGGTGTCAAAACAATGCGACGTTCCAGAGCAGGTTGATTGGAAACCTATGTGCGCTTTCCACTGCGCTGGGAGCATTGATGAGATTCCTTTAGTCGTAGTCAATCTGAGATATCCATCACGCTGCCAAGATCCTGAAACGGATGGAATTTCACTTGCTACTCAGCTGGACTGAAATTCAGGCTTCAGTCGTCAACTTACGGAGGTGCTTTTGGGGCCAACCTCAATATGCGACCACCCGGGTTTGTTTGCCCAATCCTATGTTGTGTCTTGAAGCTCATGGCCGCAAAGGAGTGACTTTCCCATGTTGGATTGGATCAAAACTGGGGATCCACGCCCTCCGCGCTCAAACCTTTTGGCGCGTCTTGGTGTGTTGGTGCAAAGCTGGGCCGCCTCGGCCTTCTCTAAAAGTTAAAGGAACCCGTTCGAAGTGTATCACCAGGTCGGCTGTAGAGGTTTGCCCTGGATTTGTTGAGAGGATTGCATTTTCCAGCGACTCATTTGATGCTTGGACTCCGGGTCTGAGTCTAATGGATCCTCGTGCTTGCGACACAGCTATCTCTGAGTCTAGTGCAAGGCGAAGCCGGCACTTCAACCCTTGGTGTCATTGCTGAGCTCCAACTCCAAGTCAACTTGGCATCTAGGCGTGCTTAGGCTGAGAAGATTCGTCTCACATATTTCTTTCCTGGGGTGACTGATGTTTGACATCATCTTGCTCCAATTGAGCTGCTACACAACTGAGAAGAGGAAAGAACTATAATACGCTATATGGTAGATTGCCTTTACAGCAGCGTTTCTTCTCAAAGTGAACACGCGAAACTTAGGTGACAGGTTCTGTGAGAATGACGTGCCTTGTGTCGTGCCATCCCTGGACTTGAAATACCGCAGTACGAGGGTCTTCTTTTCAAGAGACAGAGTCGATCCTCGCTGAAAAATGGTGATGACCTTCTGCCTCTGGCCAGTCAATTCAAGTTGCTCCGGGTTTTGCACATTGGATGTTGGGGCAACTTTCTGTTATTTTGGAATCTGTTTGATTTTGTCTAGTCCTGACGATGCTTCATGGTTTTGGTACTGCATTGTAGCTAATTATACAGTTATGGAGGAGAGCCACGCTCTTGCTCTCCGTTTGATGGTTTGATGTCAGATCGCCAGACCTAGTGGGCGATTTCAAAGGCCACACACGCACCATTTTGTGTTGCTGTCTTGGCTCCAGATCGCCCAGATCTGTTTCACGTTTTGAATCGCGTTACAGTCACAGTTTCCAAACGGATTCCGCTGCCGCTGTGCTGCGAGGGGGTCCATTCTGGGTCTCAGTTCGAAGCTCAGCAAGCGCAGTTGTCACGCATCGTGCTGAGTGCGTCTGTTACTCCCCAAACAATGTGTCCACACTACGGGATCTTACGAGAGAGGAGGTCGCGCTGTGTCCGGGGTGAAGCTGTCGCGACCATTTCTTGCAACCCTTTACATGTGTTAGATCGCAGTGGGCACCGGACCTCAACCGCGAACGCTAGATCGGAGTGGGCACTGGACCTGAACCAGATAGAAAGAAAGCCAGAAAGAAACTCAACAAATATACCAGATAGAATGTCATAATATATGTCCGATGGAATGCCAGAATTCACGCCAGATATATTGTCAGAATATATACCAGACAGAATGCCAGAATAAACGTCAAAAGAACGTCAACAAATATGCAACACAGAATGCCATAACTTATACATGCCAGATAGAATGCCAGAACATGTGCCCGAAAGAATGTCAGAAAATATGCCAGGTAGAATGCCAACATATTTGCCAAATAGAATGCAATAATGTACGCAAGATAGGGTGCCACAACATGCACCACAGAATGCCAGAACTTGATAGAATGCCCGAATGAAATGACATAATGTATGCCAGTGTGTATGCAAGATAGAGACTTTCTTGGTGATGTTGAAGCAATATAGCCGTCAGTTATCAGCAGAGTAGAATGCCGCGGCGCGGGTCACTCGAAGTAAAGCAATTTTGTGTCCAATACTGGGCGTTCTACTTGTGTTGCACTCTAGGTGTGATCTTAATGTTTGACCGTCTATGTACGGTCAACGTTGGGGCCGTGTTTTGCGCACACACTTTTTACACACCGTCAGCTTTCATATTAACTTTATTGTTTGTACGTAGACGATTTCGATACATACGTGCACCCCAAACATGGTATCTCCATGTATCTTTGCTTTGCACCAACCACCGCTCACGGCTCCAACTGTTCTCTCAACAAATCCCAAATCAAATCAAGTCAATGAGGTTTGATTACATGATGCCGGATTGCAAAGAAGATCGGCCTATGGTATAGGTTTTTTCATGTTTTTTCATGGAAAATGCGTGCATGTGCGGCCCGATGTTTTCTGCCAGCTTGAAAACACTGTAAGCAAATGCCAAACTAGCCCACGTCACCTGAATTTTCTCTTTTCCTCAGGTTTCTGATGATCACAACGGAGCCAGTGACGTCTCCAATCCAGGCACACGGCACAAGGGAGCCGGTTCGGGAAGCGGGCCATTTCGGAAAGTTGATTTTGATTCTCACAGTGTGAAGTTGTGAAGCTGGAATAACCGGTTGCGGGTTGATGAATTTCTGCAGGACCTTCTTTTGATCCACATCTTGCTGGAGGGGAGGCTCAGTTGAGCCGTTGAGTCGGAACGCCTCTGATTTGGAGGAACCCCCTCCCTCTGCCGGACATTGGCTAAATTTGGAAAGGCCTGACAACGGCTTGCGTCCTTGAAAGTGGCACTTGAACTGGATCAGTTTTCGGTGCATCCAACTCTTCCGGTGCGCCGTGTTGGAACAACCAAAGTGTTGTTCTCTTGAATGTTAGCCACTTTCAAGGAAAGAGTTGCAGATTACGACGTGGCCTCAGATCAGGAAGATTTGCTCTTGAATCCTTCAGTCTCAGGTTGATGTGCAAGTGTCACCCAGGCAGGCAGTGAAGTTTGTCGGAATTTGAACCACAAGGTATGAGGGGGCGCCGACACGAGACGGTCGACACAAAACATTGAAGTTCCTGTGCAAACCTACCGAGGCGTAGTTGTTCCTGGCAAACTCCACTCATGTCGATGCAAGGTCAGCGTGACAAATACTTTAGTGACATTGAAATGACAGAGTTGCCAAAAGCAAGCTCTCATCATTGCTTGTGAAAATGGTCCCAGGAATCCGGATATCACTTTTGTACGGGTGAGAGGTGGTAGAGGTGGTGGTGGTGTCAGGACGGTCGCAAAAAAGACACGTGCGTGGTTTCGACCAGTTCAAGTGGGCAACTGTTCAGCCACGCTCAGGATAAATTGGTGAAAGGTGAACCAAAGCTGATGTTGACAAGACTATATATAATACCTAAAGCACGAGCACTACAGACAGAGATGAGTCTTAGTTGAAAGCAAGCTAGCGCCATTGTAAGACCAGTATATGAGCCAGTGTGATACAGAGTCTTGAGGTTTACTTCATGGGAGGCTCCGACCTTCAACTGTCTTCTCTTCTGTGAAGCAGACTGGCTCCCGTGAGTGGTGAATTACTCGCGACTGTTCCGTGTTGCGAAAAAAGACGGCCAAAAACGCACTTTGTGTTCAGGTGCATGTATTCAACCGTGCGTTTCAAACCGGGAGACATCAACAGCGGGAGGCCATCAGAAGTGAAACCCCATCTGTTAGGGCACAGAGGCTTGGTGAGACGAGATCCTTAGGCAGCTCCTTAGGCAGCTCCCGCTTTGGCGGGTTTCTGCCGTCAGATTGACGTGAGCACTCACCTGGCAGATTTGGGCAGCTTCGCTCAACAAAAACAGGCCACACCGCAGGATCAAGTGTGATAACACTGTCTTGAGCTCTGCATACAAAAACAGTGGCTCGCCGACCTAGGACATCCTGCAGCTCAGACAAAGTGCACGCAAATCTTCCAACTGGTCCTGTATCCTGGTGCAGAACTGGTCGTGTGTGCCGCGTGGGTGTATCAGCTAAGAGGTATGAGGTGGAATGTATAGGACCTCTACAGTTCAGCTTGGCTTAATCCCAAGAAACCAAAGCAGTGCTTGAAACCAGCAGTGAAAATATCGGCAGTGATATTGACAGCCAGCTATTGTGCAGGGTATGGAAGCCTCGCCGAGTTGCGACATTCTCGGAGATCCTCCAGCGTCGCCTGGGGCACATGCAGCTTCGCCACTGTCAGACAGGGATTCGCACTGCATGAGCCAGTGCCAATATGATACAGTGTAATGTGGACATAAAGACAGCAAATCGACGGCAGTTCAGCCAAATTGGATGCACATATTCTGACTGGTCACTGGTCCTGTGTCCTTGTTCAATACATTTCAGAACTGGTGATGTATGCCGCGTGGGTGTAGCAACAACGAGGTAAGAGGTGAAATCAGGACCTTTGTAACTTCAGAAATTTGGGTGTGAATTCAGTGTCTTTGACACAGCTGTATGTTCAACCCAGTCTTTTGTCTTGGCTATTCTGTCAAAGTGCATTGTGGCTAGCGGCCAGATTGTTGTTGTCTCTTGCAGCTTGAGGCGGCATCATCAGGTCTGGACTTCCCGAAAGGGGGCAGGGCCCTTCTCGGAGACAGTAGCTTTGAGTAGCACATTCGCCGTTCAGCAAGTGGCGACAGTGCAAGGAAACACTCTCACTGGCAAGAGGCAGTGTGTGTACATACATGGCCCCACAGTGTGTACTCGTGAAGCCCGATCAGCCCAAAGGGTTTGGGAGTTTGGGAGGGTTTGAGCTATTTTCGCTGACAGTAGGTTCAATCAAGTTTACGCAGAAGCAATTTTTGCGCATATATACATGAATTTGAGTTGTGCCAAGTTTGAGTGCAGTGCAAGGACAGTCGGATAGAGTACTCCCTACACGTGAGCAATGCAAAGGTGGAATTAGGATGCATCCTTTCGAACACCAAGAACTGAGGTGCAAGTTGGAAGGAAATCCCTCTCTACCTGAGTTGAAGGATCTTTGGAAATACCAGGAGGTTTGGACTGAAGTGCTGCTACTGTACATGCGAGTGACAAGCTGACGTCTCGGTATCAGAATTCAGGGTAGATTGGAGAGTCGCATCTCCAGGCAGTTTTGTTGTCACAGTGAAGATTTGCGAGCCTAAGCCTATTTGCAATCTCTTGACCAACGGTGATTGTTTTACCAAAACGCCAAACCTTAGCAATTTCTGGGTGTGAATTCAGTGTCTTTGACACAGCTGTATGTTCAACCCAGTCTTTTGTCTTGGCTATTCTGTCAAAGTGCATTGTGGCTAGCGGCCAGATTGTTGTTGTCTCTTGCAGCTTGAGGCGGCATCATCAGGTCTGGACTTCCCGAAGGGGGGCAGGGCCTTCTCGGAGACAGTAGCTCTGAGTGGCACATTCGCCGTTCAGCAAGTGGCGACAGTGCAAGGAAACACTCTCACTGGCAAGAGGCAGTGTGTGTACATACATGGCCCCACAGTGTGTACTCGTGAAGCCCGATCAGCCCAAAGGGTTTGAGAGTTTGGGAGGGTTGAGCCTAAGTTTGAGCTATATCACTGACACCGTAGGAATCAAGTTTCTGGGGGCTCCCTTATTAGGGCGCATTGCTGCTGACTTTTGTCCCTCGTATCATGAGAGCAGCATCGTTTCTCTTGCACAGGACAAGCGCACAGAAGCAACTTTTGCGGATACAATCTGCGCAAGGGCGGGTGCAGGAGTGCAGCTGTAGTCACTACTGTGATATCTTTGGTGAGATGGCCCTAGTCACAGGGATCTTCCCATGTGACGATCTAGAATTGATTGAAGACAGGTTGACTGTACGCTTGCCAGACCAGATATTCGGATACACTACGCGCTACATGTGACCAGTGTCAGTGCTCTTGGTGTTTGCCAGTCCTTTCGAATTGTCGCACCGAGAGCCAAGAACTGATGTGCAAGTTGGAATGGAATCCCTCCTCTACCTGAGTTGAAGGATCTTTGGAAATACCAGGAGGTGTGGACTGAAGCCCTGCTACATGCTATAAATACTGAAGCTGAAGTCTTGGGATCAGAGGGCGTGCTGGACTGGGGAGCCGCATTTCCGAGCGGCTGTGCTGTGAATTTGTGAGCCCATCCTCTGTGTCTATGGCCGGCGTCCAGATTTGATTGGAGGCATTAGCATGACGCAATGTAATACTGTCTCATTGGCATGAGGTTTGTTGACATTTCTTTGGGGTCATGTTTTCTGGTCGCGTTTGACCAAGGCAACGCAAAGCGGACCATCTTGCCACATGCACAATGTTGTTTTGGAGTGTTTCCGCAACATTTACTGTAAGCATTGTTCTGTCAACCATCCAAAGCACGGAGTGCACTATTGTGTTGCTGGGACATTCAGTTGTCGAAAGAATTCTTAAAACGATCTACAGTAATCTGAATAATATAAGAGAAAAGCTCCAGGATTGTATCTCCTCCAGGAAAAGGACACCATTTTATCCCAAGTCCTAAGCTAACTTTAACTGCTATCATGGAAGTGCGGCCGGTACACACCTGGAGAAGCTAACTCTGGAATCAGCCATCTCCCTGCAGCTCTCTGCTGGGCAATAGTCCGTCCGAGAATGCTATCCAAAAATTGGTTGGCGCAGTATGGTTTCAAGAAGGTCTTCAGTTTCTTTGTAGATTCTCCTGAAGCGTATTCATTTGAAACAAATTGTAGCTTTAGAGACAATGCCATCTGATTGAATATCAGCCGCAGATGGGAAGACTTCCTTCCAGTATTTTGCTGCCTGAAGTTGGTTTGATAGGGCAGGCAGTGCTACCGAGCACCGCATGTTCGGCTGCTGCCAGACCTGCATTCCAGCGTTGCATTTGGAATCAAAGGATGTGAGGCCGTGTTGGCTTTGGGATTGGTGGTAATGACTGCTTCAAGCTATTGCGAAGGACAAAGAAGCAAGTTGCACAATCTGCAGGAGACGGATGGTATGTTGTTGCGCTGAGATTCCACTGATTGATGCTTGCAATTTTCAGCAAGACAGACTGCATGTACTGGGTTCTAGCGCGACTAGTTCGAAAGCTTTCATTGGACTTTCTTGTTGTGGCACACATGGTCGTGCAAAGTCTGGATTGTCACCCGGTAAGAGATTGCCTGAAGCTAATGTTTGAATTCAACCCTACATTGATAAGGGACATGGAGCAAAGAATGTCAGACTGCTAAGAGTCAGGAACGCTCCGCATGTCACTCGTGTGTTTTCACCCTTGCTGTATGGTGAACAAAGGGCCAGTGGTA
>CAXIVM010000610.1:0-11776 GCA_964035705.1 Porites rus | reverse complement strand
CAAGGGGTTGTCATAGAAGGACTGGAAGATGTCTTTGGCTGTCAGTCGTGCGTCACATTCCAAGACCAATTCACACACTGCAGCCAACGTAAGAGTGATGGAAGGAGTCGGCAGCGAAAACTGGACATCGGGAGTGACAACAAGCAAATGCACCTGTCGCTTATATTCTTGGTTCAACGCAGGATCAAAGACAATCACTTCAAAGGGCCCAGACAAGTTGGGCAGTTTGGCCAGCGAATCGGTTGGATCTATAAGCGGCAAAAGGAGGGCGCAAGCCTCTTTGGGTTTCACTTCCATGATCTGCTGGATGTTGCGTTTGGAAACAAAGGCGATACCACCTCGATTGGTGGACAGTTGCTGCTTCTGCGCAAAGGGCACTGGTGTCTTGTCCTTTGCAACAAAGGGATGATCCGATTGCAGCTGTAGGTCCTCCCACTTGCTCTGCTTGGCTTGCTTTTTCTTGGACTTCCACGGGTCATCAAATTGCCACGGATCAACAGCCTGCATTGCAGTATCGGCTTGGGGCAAGGCTTCCATACCACCAAGGGAGATAGCAGAACAGGTTTGCATCACCTGCAAACCTCCAACCAGCAGGAAGGTCCGGCGGACATTCTCAGCAAAGGTCCTCAACATTGGTGACGCACCAGCGACCCTCCAGGCAATGTCTGATTCACCAAGGATGAGATCAACCACCTGCCTTTTTTGTTGCGGGACATGAAAGTCAGCTGGAACTGTGAGGTCTGCAACAACCCATCGATGAAGGAGCTCCCAGCCGCACATCCCAGGTCTCGTCCTGGTGGTATCAACAATGATGATAGGTCGGAACCCAAAAGGAACAACAAAGTCATTGGCAAAGTCAGTCCAGAATTGTTGGTCACGGACAGGAACTTGCAGAAAGACAACTCTACAAGTGTGTTCCCTCGCATTGCAGACGACTTCAATACCGACCCAATGCCCTTGGCGAAGAGCGACAAATCGTTGAACTTCATCGGACATAGGTTTGACTCCAGCAGCAATGACTGACAAATCATGAGCAGGACTGGAGGGCAGAAGGACTCTGGCATGAAGAACCCAGGGTGGGTGCGGTAGATGTTGGCCCGCATGTCCAGCCATTCATCAGCAACAAAGAAGATCTCATTGATGTTGTAAACATGCATTGGTCTCCCAGTCGATCGAAGGGTCAAGTCAGCAGCCCTGCTGGGGGATTCCATGATAGCAACCAAAAAGGCATTGCGACTGGCACGAGCAAATTGCAGCATGCGGTCATCTGTTTGAGTATCACGCCAAATGAAGTCAGCTTGGTCAATGGCCTGCATGACATGCTCACAATACTGGGCCCTCTGCAGTCTTTGTGTAGTCCGATGTGTTGCAGGAAGCAAAGGGGCACCTGCTCGGGCATAAAAGGTCCTGAGTGTGTACCACGGCGCAAGTTCCGAGTCCTCAGCAGTACGGATCCACCTGAAGTTGTTGGGGGGAACTTGAATTCCCATGACATTGATCAATTCCAACACTGCAGTGCGTTGCCGCTGGGTCAACTGTTCAGAAGAATGGTACAGGATCCTCCACTGGCCTTCAAAGAAGCGGACTTCGACAAAGATCCAATCGTAGACCACAAGGATCGGAACCATAAAATGTTGGGAGCAGAGCTGTAGGTCCGCTGGTTCAACAGGAAAGCGGAACTGGGCTTCATTGCTAACCCAAAGCGCAGGTGGGCACCAGCAGATTGTTGGCATCAAAATCTGTAAGATATCGCAATGAAAGAGCATTTCGTCGATGGCAAGGGCTCCAGGTTCCAAGTTGAGCTGCAGCAGCCTTGCCATGATTGGGTCTTCAAGGACATTGCAACTTGGATTTGTCGTGAGACGATCCATACCTCCAAGAACAACGGGTGCAGCACCCCCTGGTCGATCATCACCCCACAGCACATCTCCATTGATGAGCATGAGTGGCTGGTCCAGGCAACAGGGCACCGAGTTCCTGATAGAGATATTACATTGCTGCTGCAAAAGTGACGCACACTGCCGAGGAGATGCAGTACGCGGAACTTGACAAATTTTCAGCCACTTGGCATCACGACCACCACCCAGGATCACCCACTTGGCAGGGCAGACAGGTTCGTAAACCCCTTGAATACCCATCACCACTGGAAACCCAATGAGGGTTCTGCACGCTTCAGAGTTGGCTTTGATGAAATACATCGACCCTTCTTGATGCCGAAATCCAGGAATACTCCCAAGACGATCAACATTTGCCTGCTGAATCCAGTAAAAGGTGCCATCTTGTAGCAACAAAAGGATCTTTGCAATGGAGCGAGGCGTCTCATCCTGGCAAATGTACTCTGCAACATGGAAGAACCCAGCTTTGGCTGCATCGACTATACCATCGAATTCAGGATCATGTTCATGCTCACACCAAGGTTGGGTTGGTGATAGGATTGGATCGTCCGCAGCTAGAGCAGGGCCAAGATGAGTGATCTGCAGCGTGCCAATCTGGAAGGTGCCACACTTCAACATCAACGCGCCAGCAGGAAGTTGAGTGCTAACACATGCTGTAGGAACAACCGACCCGTCATGCACCAGCTTGATCAAGTTCAGAAGATGACCATCAAGTTCCAGCGCTCTGAGCAGGGCCAGGATGACAGCTTCATCAGCCAGTTGGTCAATCGGTACCAGCGTCGTGTCATCACAGAACCTGATCAAAGTGCTTCCAGCCAGCCAAGGTTGCCAAGTGGCAACACTGGGGATGGCCTTTGCCACAAAATCCGCAATTGGCTGCAGGACATACATTCCATTGCAACAACGAACCACGGCATTCTCGTTTGTGAGCCGATCATTCCAGCATTGCTGAATGAGAGCCAGCTTAGGAATAGCTTCTCCAGAGACTCCTTCCATTGCCACAAGAATGCCAGCCAAGGCATGAAGCTGAGAAATGGCGTTCCCCAACTGATGAAAAGCCTTACGGAGGTCAACTGGCAAACCAAGCGTAGCAGTCGTGCCAAACAAGGAGGCAAAAAGGAAGGGGTCAACAAAACGAAACTCATCCTGCCAGCTCGTGAGGGTGGCAAAAATCCCTTTCGCTTGAACATGCTCAAACTGCAACAGGTGTTGTGCTGTGTACGAAGCACACAGGGTAGGCAGGTACTCACCGGTCGGGAGAACCCGTTGCATCAAAACCTGATGAGTGGAAGCCCCTTCAACAATTCTAGCTTTCTTACCAGGTGGAAGCAAATTTCTGTCCCCGTAAATCTGCATTTGGTCATCAGTCAATTTAAGGGCCGTGATTAGCGAAGAGGCAGTTCGAAAAAGTGCTTAGGATCATCCCATGGCAGCCTCCGAGGAGATGACAGCTGAAGGCGTTCACCGATCTTCTTGAACTCAACGTCACGTCGACACCAGACTGCCAACCACCTTGTTCGATAGTTGCTGGTGATCTGATGAATTGCCACGTCCTGAGACCAAACACGTCGAAAGCCTGCCAATTGCATAGCGGCCGAGATCACCCGCCAGTGAGGATGGTTCTCCAGACCGTCAGAACACTCATATATGGCAATGATTGGACGGACTCTGCAAAGGTGCTCAAACCGAATCCAAAAAGCAGAAGCCTTCATCTGAAGCAAGTCCTGACTGTTTGCCTCCTCTGCTCCAGCTCGGGCAGGGCGGGGACAACGTCATCAGCAAATTGGATTCGTGAGCCGTGGCCCTCAACAATGTCACGTCGCTGACATCCGCCTGAATGCCATTGTAAGCGGACAGTGGATTGTAGTCGACAGGCACTGGAGCACGAAGCACCTCCTGGTGGTGAATGTAACTCCATGTCTTCATCACTTCGGGACACCAATCGACCGAGGCGTGTGAGGCAAACACGAATCCCAGGTGGCATTTTGAAGCCACCACATCGCTCGAAGCCAACCCTCATACGCACCAGCAAAAAGGTGTGACACCTGCCAGGCTAAGCTACGGTCATGCTTGGATATGTTCCAAACAGGAACTGCTGCATCAGCCAAAATGCGATGATCACTAAGGCGGTTGGCAGGAGGAGCCACAACACCCACCAGCATACCAGGCGAGAAATCAACTCTTGTGTGGGTCACCGGACATAGGATGTCAAAGGTTTCCCAAAGGCCTTCTTGAATCACCTCATCGGCCAAAAGCATCGAAGTGCGACGGAGATGAACACACATGGTCGGTTCATGATGAACATCACACACCTCTCCAAACAGCGCCCAATCTTCTTCATTGCTTCTGCACAGTCCGGTCGTGGCAATGCTCTTCAAAGCCGCACTGACAGTCGAAGCCAGGGAGGAAGGCATGCCGAAGGTGGCCCACTGCAGTAAACTTTCAACAGCAATCGTTCCATGCTCTTGTCCTAGTTCCATCTTCTCCATGGCGTTCCGAGGCTTGGTGAAGCCCACGGTCTTTAGACGTGTCACCTCTGACCAAGTGGCCAGACAGCGACACCCCGGCCCACGCCGAAGAGGGCGTAAGCCAAAGGGCTTGAACCCAGATGGCTGGGGGAGTTTCCTTGAAGAAGCGTGAGCTCTCCTACGTCCAGTTTTTAGAAGCTAACTAGTCGCCCTTACTTAATTGAGCAGGCGCCTACTTAATGAAGTAAGGAGGCAGGACAGAGCAGGTAAAAACAACAAAAACATAATCAATAGATATTAATAGCGTATATTATATATAGTTAAAAAGAAAGTTCAGAGAACGGTGATGTTGACAAGACTCGACAGGCAACACTCATTACAGTGGACTTTGAGTGCCGTTCTCCTCTTGTGGCAGAAGGCACGAAAGAAACTGCCAAAAAAAAGCAGGAAAAAGAAGAAGGCGTGTTAGGCATGTCTAGGCTTTAGATGTGTTCAGGCCCAAAAGGCAAGGCTCCAAAGGGAAATTTAGGACCCAAACCCAAACACATGTTTTCCTCCACAAGCATTTGACCGGAAGTGTGGAGCAGTGTACATGTCTTCAAAGACATACTAGTAGCTTCTTCTTGTCTTTGTTCAAATCCGAATTCGATTAAGGTGATTTGCTGCTTCGAGTTGAAGCACCACTTGGCCAGGTGCACAGCTTCCAAAATGATGCCTTGAAGCACTCACATGTTGGTTCGAAGCAGTACCTTACCTACTTTATGTAAGAAGAGCGATACCCGAGCCATTCGCTGGATGCACTATGATGCGCCTTGCTTCGATGAGGTATAGAGTTTGATCGGGGTTGCCTTGCAGCTCCCGATCCAGAATACTTGGTGGGGTGAGAAAGACGCAGATGTTGCACATTAGGAAGGTGACTTTTTCGATTTGGACATGCTGAAACATTTGGCGTGGAGCTCGCACGTACAATGCTGAGTCTTGCAGAATCCCAAAGACTCTTTCGTCCAGATTTGAGTCTTTGTGCACCTGTCAGCCGCTAGGGTTGCGCTGGTTTGGGCCGTGTGGCAGTGGCGCAGCGAAGAGAGGCGCTATCAACCCCAGCAGCTCAAAAGTACAATTTGAGCGAAGTACATTGACTTGAAGACAGAAAGATGAGGCAGGTGTTTCTTTCTCTGAGGCAAATCACGTTGGTTTCATGCAAAGCTCGTACTATTCTTCCCTTTATGTTGCCGCCATGTTTTTCACTTGTCAGCTCGCAATTGACTGACCGGAAGGTCAGCTTGCAGCCTGGACAACACTCGTTGTCTTTGCGTGCCATCAATCCTGTCCGGACTGTTGCAAAGAATTGGTGCCTCAAATGCAGAAAGACCTCAAAAGCAGTTTGTGCAATCGTGAGGAATTGAGCCTTCAAACTGCTTGCCTAAGCGGCAGTTTTGATGAGTCAAGTTTCTGTCCTCTGTGCGTTGGCTTTTCTGCCTAACCATTGGATTCCCTTTGCAGCTACCGCTACAATCATCATAAAGTATACGTAGATGTAGACAAGAGTTGTGCTGTCTTTGTCCCTACCTGTCAGGTGAGGGTTGTTAGATTTTATGTCAGCTCATGGCTCATGCCGTCCTTCTCCTCCTCCTCCTCCTCCTCCTCCTCCTCCTTGTCCTCCACATCGTCCTCAACCGCGAGCCTCAGCTGGCAGTGTTCCCCGCCGGACCTCAACCACGAAATGCAACACACAATCACAACCACAAAGACACGTTTACAGCACACAACCACAATCACAGCACACAACTCGAGGACCCACAAACAACGGCAAGAACCACAAAACTCACGACCATGGCAACATGCTCCTCACCATGGCATGAAGACAAATGATTGAAGTGTCACAGTGGGGATCACTCGAAGTAGAGTAATTGCGTTGTTTGGTGTGTGTGGTTTGTTTTTATTTATGGTCGTTTTGTGCGGTTCCGGCTCTCAGAGAGGTGGACCTTGGGGGCGTTCGTTGATGTCTCCATAGAGAGAGCTCGTGCCGGCGCAGTGGAAGATTTGAGGCGAGACGGGAAGGAGACGCTTGGAAGTTGCGAATCTTGCAAGTTCAGCGACTTTGGGGGCATACGGCTATGTTCTTGAAATTAGGTTGGAGCCATCGCTATTAGGGGTTGAAGGCCGCTGCTATTAGGTTGGAGGCCATTGCTATTAGGTGGGAGGCCATTGCTATTAGTATGGAGGCCATCGCTTGACATGATATTCACAGCGTTTCTTTTTGCATGTAAAAAGACGCGTTCCCATGATGTGACAAGATCCACAGGCAGCAAGGCCGCGGGGATGGCTACCAGCTAGACCAGCAGCTGCAGGAGCGGAAAAAACATTAGAAACCCTGAGACTGAGCCCTCCTATGTTAACACGTCAGAAACTGCAATTTCATTCTCAGTGTTGCAATGTCATTCTCAGTTTTGTTTGTCTTTTTTCTCTAGGGTTTTGAAGCTTTGAGAGCCTCTTCTGAAACCAGCATGAACATGTGAAGCCTGCAATTGCTTGCTGTGATGCTCGTGTCATGGCACTCACATTTGTGATAATTGAACACCTTGTTTCCAAGTGGGTTTTCTGCTTGGAAGAACAGCTAATCAGATGGGCATAGCATGACACTGGCAGGCAAGAGTTCGACCAAGTAGCCAACAATCAGGAGGCAGCTTCTTGGAAACTCCTCTTGCGCTTTGAGCCCAGCTAACTGAGTACAACCGCCTGTATCAGCCTTTTGCAGGCCCAATCAGCCTTTTCCTGTGGCTCAGGCGGGACAACTTTGGGATACTTACAGACTTATACTTAGAACATCATTTTTTCCAAAATGGAAATTCCTTTTCTTAGAACATCGAGCTTAGAACATCCAGTGCAAGCACACTTAGAACATGGACCGCAAGCACTCTTAGAACAAGAGAAAACAGCACACTTAGAACATAGAACATCTCAATGTCCAAAACACATTAAAAATATGTTCTAAGTACATGTGTTGGACTATGTTCTTAGTGTAGGTGGCACATACTCTTAGAACATCGCGATCTATACACTTAGAACTTCCCGCCTGTGAAAAACAAATGTGTTTTTGTTCAAAATATGTTCTAAGTGTATGTCTTACGGTATAAAGGAAAGGAACAAGGACGCTACTCCGGGCTCCTGGCCTTCAGAGACATTTGGGAAACTGTCCTGAGGCCCAAGTTCGAGGTTGAGGCTGGCGGTCATGTGGAACTTCACGCGGCGCAGGCAAGGGCAAGAGCGGCAAGAACTGAAGACCAACACGACTCTGAATCTGACTTGGGACGCGGGGAAGCTGCTGAAAGCTGGAGAAACTCAATTGATGGATGCCGTATTTAGGTTTTTTGATGAGAAAACCCAAGACGCCAGCCAGGGCTTTGAGATGTCCTGCCAGCCAGCCTTGGTGCTGCTGGCCGTGCCTCCAGGATTGATTGCAGTATGCATTCAACTTTCCGTATGCTCCCGCAATCTTCCTGGGCAGCAAACACAGCTTAACAAGCAAAAGCGATTACTGTTGAAGCTACATCGCCGGCTTTTGCAACCAAATGATTCGCTTCAGCGCCTCGCTAAAGATTGATGTTTAACTGCCGCGAGTCATACGCATTTTGCCAACAAAAAGGCACACCACCGTGTTTTGATTTTTAATTGGCAGTTGAAAAATTCAACGAAGGTCTCCTGCACTAAGCTCATCCCTTCAAAATCTTACAGCCCTAATTAACTGCAGCCAGCCCCACACCCACTGCCTGTGACTGCTCTTCCCAAAAAAGGCATCAGGTTCTGCACTGAAACTGACCTCTAAACCCACAGCCTAACTTGGCCACACAGATGATATGAAAAAGTACCGAGACTGCAAGATGGTTTCAATGCCACCTTTGATTCCGTTTGCACCTAACTCTCAAGCCCAGGCGCATCCTGGCCACATCAGCCTGACCTTTGGATTTCCCTCACGGTCGATATGCACATGTTATCATTATCAGAATCATAGAATTTCCGTTATCAAGCAAGTCGTTTGTCCGGTTTCAATGAAGACACGAATCCTCACTAGAGTGTGTTTCAAACTGGCAGGGAAATTCTGATTGCTGCTTCAGCCTTTAGGACGCTGCAAAGCCTACCATGTCACCTCTGGAGTGGAGTACACCGACGACCATGATGTCATCGACTTTGAGATTAGTCAGGCAGACTTTGTGCTCCAAAAACGGCTCAACAACGATCCGTACCAACCTGTGAAGTAGTGCCAGGGCTACTCTTTGTTGCCGGAGCACGAATACGAGCTGTCAGTTTCGTCCAGGCCAGATGAGAATGTCACATAATCCAGGTGGCATTTCATGTATTTTTATGTATTTTTATTAATACATGAATCATGTATTCCACACAAAGTGGTTGTGACATGTCGCCAGGAATCCTTTCGTTCCTGGCTCAAGCCGCCAGGGGCTCAGGTCGCCGGGGCGCCACTGCCGATGGTGTTCTACATAGTCTGATATCGATTTAGGATGATTTAGGTGGTTCTTACTATTAGGATCTATTAGGCTTGAGGCCGCTATTAGGTTCTGCCAGAAGAGTTTTCTCAGGCTGGGGGGTCCTCCTTCGTGATGAACTGCGGCAAGTGCTTGAAGCAAACATGGAGGTGTCTTAGAGAATGGAACCTGGTTGGATATGTGAAACAGGATGAAAAAAGAAGTCTAAGAGAGAAAAACATGGATGACCTGATCAAAGAGTCCAATTGTTCCATAGTTGTTCTATCGTTTCTGCCAGATCGACTCCTACACACTCACTGATTTCGGTTTCGAGCTCTTGTCGCTTCAGCCCAGTATTTCAGCCTGGATCTTGATTGAACCGATTTCGCCACTGAAGCTTACTTTGAATAGATACATTCCAAAGATACAAGTGTATATACATACTGTATACAGATACGAGCTACTTCAAGCTTCTTTTTGTAGTTTTCAGTTTCGCAGTCACTAATCGTGTGAGGCACCCAATGCCAGTAATGAGGTGCGACCTTCAGACCCGACAAGTCGTATAGTAGAAACAAGTGCCACGCTAGTAGAAACAAGTGCCACGCTAGTAGAAACAAGTGCCTTACTAGTAGTAACAAGAAGCTATTAGAAACAAGTGCCTTACTAGTAGTAACAATGTTTTCATTTAATTAGAATTGTAATTACTAGCAAACATTGTTACTACCAGTAAGGCACTTGTTACTACTAGCGATGCACTTGTAATTACTAGCTTCTTGGAATCTACTAGGACCTTCAGACTCGACAAGTCGTATCAAGTCTCTCGACAAGTCGCTATTCGTCACATGTGTCATGTATGCTCCTAGTAGCGTCCGATCGCTCCTAGCAGCGATGCCCTTTGCTCCTAGTAGCGTCCTTGCTCCTAGTAGTCTGCGACTTGGTCTACACATGTGTCATGTATCTCCCAGGTACGACTCCAGCTTCGCTTTCAGCGTCAACTTGTGCTGACCTCTATCAGTGAGGTGCCCACTGTGCCCACCACTGTGCCTGCGACCTTCCCACAACAAAGTAGACGAAACCAGCAGTATGCGTAACATCCCAAATAGAATGTGCAAATCAGAAACTGGACGTCGCAGTGCTTTCGGCTCAATTGCGTTGGGCCACCGAAACCCTTCATACAACGTGGCTTGTCAGCAAGCTCCACTTCCTTGGTGAGAGGAATGCACGCGGGATCTTCAACCCCAGCCCTCTCAAGGCTGCTGTGGTAAATATACATGTTTCTACACTGGAGAGCAATGCTTGATAGGTTGAAATCTCAGATCCTGTTTGGAATTGATTCAAGATAGACAAATATGCACCCCCCAATTCTAAGAATTCATACAGTTGATGGAAAGACCCTGCACCTGTGGAAGAACCAAATACCCCCTATTTACTATATATTGGGTTAGACAGCAAACCTGCAGAAGAAAAAGTTGAAGGACCAAAATCCTGCATCAGCTATTTACGAGCTTTCAGGGGGCCTTCAATGATTCAATTTGGCTTGAGAGGAGACCCTACGCTAAAGCATACTCTGTACGCTGTATATATAATGTATACAATTATGCATGTTTGCATTTTTGAAGCTCAGAGGGGAAGAAAACGTCTCGGTAGAAGATTAGACATTCGAGCATACTTCAGTGATCTTCAGTGTATACAGTGGTTGAAAGCCGACCTAAGCCCAAGGTGCAGAATTCCTGCGGCTTGAAATTTCATTTTTTTCTGAGTTGGGTAGGTGCAGATTCTACGAAGCCTCAATTTGTTGACAAGTCCATGGACTTCACTGAAACTCAAAAAGGATTGAACATGATTGAGCAGCTTGCACACATGCCATGATTCTGCACCATTCTGCACCTTGGGCTTGCAGTCACTTCACATGCTAGAAGTTTCAATTGTTTGAAGGATTGGACTTGAAAAAACAGATAGATTCAAGCCTTTGCAGCGATTCTGCGCATGCCCCACTGAGTAGATTTATATGGTTTGAATGCTTGAATTTCTCAACTTTGTTTACAGCCCAAGTCAAGCTCATAGATGGATATCCAATAGAGGAGCTGCTTCAATATGATATAGATTACCTGAGCGAAACGAAAGATACGGGCAAGAAAAAAATGCTTGTCCATTGTGAAAGACTTAGAACATTAACATATTTTCATACAGGAAGGGATCTCTATATATACAATATACAAGAGGCTCCTGCAACGGAGAAGACCCTTGTAAACGGGGCATGATTGTGAAGATGTTGATTCGCAAAAACGGACCTGATACCAAGGACAAGACTCATATAGATAGTCAAGAAGAAAGTTGATACCGGAGGAAAAACCTCCCTGCATGAGAGGAAGAGGTATTGTTTTGAAAAAGGATGAATTCCTTACGAATGAGGAGCTTGTGTGATGAGATTATTTCAACACAAGGATGTTTTGACGAATAGGTCTTTCAAAAAAGTTAAGTTTATACGCAACAAGTATTGCCTCTGCAAGAACTCTTGCGAAGAACGCTCAAAAGGTACTGTACTTATAATACACCAGTATAGTATACGAACACACACACACACGTGCAGTCTTTGTCAGTGCAAAACTCTGCAACTCTGGAGCACATCGAAGCAAGGCATGACTTGAAGTCTTCAGCTTCCTGCGAAGGTGCTGCTGTGGTGCCAAGCGAATCTGCATTGGTCAATCAGTTGAGTCTCTTTTAGTCTCTGAGCTAAGTAACTCTGTTGAGGGTTGATGACAAGATGCTTCTGCTGGTCCACAACTTACAATTTCTGCGATGATATTGTGCATTGACAAGCATTTTTACCAAAGCCAACAGAAAATGAGGTTGCTTGTCATCTCCTTGAGTCAATGTGCAGCCGTCTGACGCACAGTGAGATTTGAGAGTCAATGGAGTTACTCTTGAACCCCCA